>OY776299.1:11827275-12127688 GCA_963675345.1 Trididemnum clinides | reverse complement strand
AGTCGCCATGCCGTGAGACTGCTTGGTGTTCTTGTTGATTAAACAATTTTTAACCTAATTGTTCGATGTCATTTGAGTGTTTAATGCATATTTATTGTAGCTAAAGTTCGTCGTTTGTATGACATTGCCAACATTCTAAGTAGCTTGAAGTTAATCAAAAAGATCAACGCAGCGGGAAGAAAACCATCATTTAGGTAAATTGCTCTTTTCGGCGCCTGCTAACTTTCAAGCAGAAGCTGATCGCAAAATAGAATAAGTTTCAATTTAAAGTGTAATTTTTAAAGATTTACTACTGTTGGTTTGAAAGTAGGACACCCAAGTTTTTGTCTATTGTTTCTTTAGTAAAAATTGATCAATAGTAAACAGAGTAATTAGTCTGTCAAAAAGCAATGTAAAAGTTTAATTTTGTGCTATCGTCAAGTTTAATACTTGCAGATGGATTGGACCGGATCTATCAATTAATTTCTCTCCGAATAGTGGCACATTCTTATGTCCGAGGTCGCCGCTGACCAACCTGTGGTCGTCGCCTAATCTTAAGCGTGTACCGGTCGACGATGGCTTTTCCAGTTTGTGTGAAGTAAGAACAAAGGTTTTGATTTAAATATTGAAGTGTTACTGTCGTATTTTTATGTTTATTAAAGAACCGGCAGTCGTCCGGCAGAACCCCACCATCAGCAATGTCGAGGTTAACAATATCGGTTCAGCCAATGAATAGTTTTGAAAACAGTAGTAAAAAGTTTGTTTTTTCACCTTGCCAAAATGCGGCCAAATCTCATTACGAAACAAAACTATCGTGCTTTGAAACGCAATTGATAAAAAAACATTTGCGTGGAATTGCGCATAACCACTGCGTGCCTCTAAGTTTCTCGAGCCCTGGCCACGTCTTATTTGCCCTGTTTTCGTCATAGACGTCCTTAAACTAAACGAACTTTTGTCCGTTAAATTGAGCAAGTGCTTGAATTGAAAGCATATCCAAGTTGTGGAAAGGCGCCAAAGTGATTGATATGCATTTTAGGGATTAAGCTATCAAATAGTAGGCTCACTACTTACGACTTTATCGTTACTGTTTGCTTTTGTATGAGCTAACGCCTCTGGCTGGGTGCATTTTGCTTGGTCCTGGCATATACGCAGCCAGGCAAAGGGCAAGCTTACTCCAAATCAAACACTCGCGGTTAAGTTATGACAATAGCTGCGCCCCCATCAGTTTTGTCGAGGTTAAGAATATCGGTTCTGCCGGCTTCTGCGAATTGATATTTGTGAGAACAGTAATAAAAAGTGAATGTTTTGTTAACAGCCAATTGTTTCAAAATCAAAAGTACCGTTTTTTTTAAAGGAAATCTATCAATATTGCGAGGGGTCGCGCCTAGCCGCCATTTTTTCCAAAAGTTTCTGAAGTTCAAAGTTAGGTCGGAGAAGCGCCAGCGTAGTTTGTATACGTATTTTCAGGAATAGCCTATTAAATATTAGGACCACTATTTGCGACAGTTTCGTAGCTGAATGCCTATTTGTGCGATCTAATGCCTCTGGCTGCGCGCATGTCGCTTGTCCTGGCATGAACGCAGCCAGCGAAAAAGCAAACTAACCTCAAGTTGTGCGCCCACAGTTAAGTTTCTGCAATAGCAGCGCTTCCATTGTTAATGTTGAGATTAAGAAATTGGTGCGTCGGCTTCACGCAATCGGAAAAGAAATGGCTTCAACATTTAGGTGATATGGAGCTCGATGCTAAAATTTTGTTGCAAAGATAAAACAGCACCATCTTTACTTCGATGCTTTTGTAGGGGGGTCACCAATTTGTTTGCTTGGAGTAGGTTTTTTTTTAATTCAGTTGTCCCAAAAAAATCGATACACTTTTTGCATTGTTATAACTTAATCAAGTTATTTATTTTGACTTGTAAATAAAATTGATGCAAGAAAAAGATTACACATATAAAGAATTTGAGAGTAAAATGTACAAAAACATACCAAATTAACTCTCAATATAAAAGACACTTGGGGCGATTTATAAATGTTTACATAATGACGGGTTCACATAAGTGATCAAACTGGTTGCCGTTCTGTTCAATACGCTTTTTATGTTTAAGTTTTGAAGAAATGGACGTAGAACGTCCAGCAACTTTTCCTCCGGTATTTGAGCACATTCTTTTTCAATTGCTACTCTCATTTTAACAATTGTTTCAGGTTTCTTGCTATAAACTTTTACAAACCCTCACCCAAAGAAATTCATGGGTGTCAAATCTGGTGAACTCGTTGGATATTCAACTGTACCTTTTCTAAACTACCTGTTTTGCATATTTTTATTTAAATAAGTTCTCACATCACGATGAAAGGGGAGATGCACCATCTTTCCAAAAGTAAATCTCGGCATCTCGAAATTGTTCTTTCAGGCGCAATATAACAAGTTCTCGTAACAGGTGGATATAGTGTGTATACATTTTTCGGGACACCTTGTATGTTTGCAGACTTCACGTTTAGATGAATCTTTTAGAAAATTTTGATAGATGATGCAAAAGAACCATACTTTAAAAAAAATAAAAATGTGCCCAAAGAACTAAGTTTTTTCTAGAAATTTTAATTTTGTAAAGTCCAGGCACTAAAATTATGAGTTTTTTTTTAACTGAGAGGCTACATTTACAAGTTTTAATATTTTCAGTTTTTGTTGCATCTTTTTGAAAATTTAGATACATAATGCCAAAGAATCATGCTTGCTAGGAAAAATAGTCAAAATGTACCAAAGAACTAGGGTTTTTTTTTAATTTCAGATTTCTTAGGTCTAGCATGGTAATTGTTAAAACTAAAAATAGAACTTGATACATGGCAACCAATTTTTGATCAGCCATTATAAACTAATCTTTAACCCTAACTAATTAGAGTAACATGTTGGTGCGCGACACTGATTATTAATACCTTATCATGATCTTTATACAATAAACTTACCTGTTTTTACTCAGCTTACCACTTTTTGGTAAAGTAAAAACTTACGCTACAGGTTTTAAAGTTCAGCTTTTTTGTATAAAAACAAATAGTAAATGTTCGTGTCATGCATTATCGGAATTGGCTTGAAATTAACTAATTTGCTGGAAAAAGTTTAAAAATTGGTTGAAAAATGAGGTTGCAAATCAGTTTTTGAATTAACTGATTTTGTAGAAATGTTGCAATGTTTGAAAAAATCATTAAATGATGATCTCTGATAGCGAAAGACTGTGTTAATTGTACCAGGCAGGATTATGCCATTATAGAGCGGGTTGAAGCGCACCGAAAAAAGTGAGCGGCATGCTTAGAAGGGTTTAAATGCTTAACACTAGAATTACCGCCTTTTCAAACTACCTAAAATTACAGCTAGCGGTCAAAATGACCGTTTGCTTAATTACTAAAATACGCTTAATAGGCATTATTTTGTGTCGTGAGTTACTTTTAACTGTTATGTGAGACATAGTAATGTCTTGAATTATTGTAAGTGGGAGTTCAGTGAGTTGTAAGCTCCATTTTGTTTTGGAATAAACTGCATAGGTCCTAATCTACGAAATGAATCGTAGGACTTCAACTATTTTTTAGTACGTTCGGAGCTTGTAATCCACTTCTTGATTTTGAAGAAAATTTGATACATTTCAATCTTGCTTCGTCATTAGCAGACATACAAATCAAATTCCGCTGCGTTAGATGTAAAATGCCTAATAACTATCACCTAGCGCTTGCGTTGTAGTAGCCTACTTACATCATTACTGTCACTGTCTCACTGCCAAAGCAGACAAATATACATGATGCTGAGTAAGTTTGCTGCGCGTTATCAATAGCCGTATCTGAATTCGCTTCATTTGAAAAAATCGTTTCCCATGTAGGCCTAAAGCCAAACCGAATCTGAATGTGCCAACTCCTAATCAAAGCGTAACGTAAAAACATAAGCGTAACACTTTCTTTTGCATGAGTAGAGAGCTGAAAGCATTTCTGTCTCAAAGAAAGGTTGAGGACCTGCATTTTTTTTGAGATAATATTTTCAGAGTGGGGTTTTTCTATTTTCTGCTGCAAATAAAGGTTAAAACTTTTTTTTCGGAAATCTAATTTTTTTAAAGTGGGTATTTGCCCAGTTTTGAAATTTCTTTTACTGGGCTGAAAACAGTCTGGAGGCTTCAGCCACCAGTTTCCGTACTTTTACCCCTATGTCGACAAATATATTTATCTTTCGCACTGGTAGATAACTTTTACCTGTTAGTGCAGTTATTGTGGCAAGATTGTTTCGATACGATCGCACAACAAAACACTTTTTAATTACAAAAATAATTTTAATGATGAAAAAAGTAGTGGTTTCTGTGCATGGTCAAAATGACCGTTGGCGGTAATTTAAGGTGAATCCATTCCCATCCCACCTTGTCGTTGCGATGCAAAGACAATTGACATTCTAAAAGTTATCCAAGATTTAGGAAAAGTCAGGAAGTTTCAGTGTTATTGCACGTACCTAATCAGAGATATAAACGATTAAAAATCAAAAACGGTCAAAATGACCGCTCCGGTAATTCTAGTGTTAAATAAAGAATCTGTTTGCCAATTGAGCTTTGATTGCAAGAGTTCATTTTATCAAAAGCACCTCACTAAGATCTCCCAAAAAACTGTTTAACACTAGAATTACCGGAGCGGTCATTTTGACCGTTTTTGATTTTTAATCGTTTATATCTCTGATTAGGTACGTGCAATAACACTGAAACTTCCTGACTTTTCCTAAATCTTGGATAACTTTTAGAATGTCAATTGTCTTTGCATCGCAATGACGACAAGGTGGGATGGGAATGGATTCACCTTAAATTACCGCCAACGGTCATTTTGACCATGCACAGAAACCACTACTTTTTTCATCATTAAAATTATTTTTGTAATTAAAAAGTGTTTTGTTGTGCGATCGTATCGAAACAATCTTGCCACAATAACTGCACTAACAGGTAAAAGTTATCTACCAGTGCGAAAGATAAATATATTTGTCGACATAGGGGTAAAAGTACGGAAACTGGTGGCTGAAGCCTCCAGACTGTTTTCAGCCCAGTAAAAGAAATTTCAAAACTGGGCAAATACTCACTTTAAAAAAATTAGATTTCCGAAAAAAAAAGTCTTAACCTTTATTTGCAGCAGAAAATAGAAAAACCCCACTCTGAAAATATTATCTCAAAAAAATGCAGGTCCTCAACCTTTCTTTGAGACAGAAATGCTTTCAGCTCTCTACTCATGCAAAAGAAAGTGTTACGCTTATGCTTTTATGTCACGCTTTGACCAAGGGTTGGCACATTCAGACTTGGTTCGACTTTAGGCCTACATGGGAAACGATTTTTTCAAATGAAGTGAATTCAAAGACTGCTATTGATAACGCGCAGCAAACTCATTCAGCATCATGTATATTTGTCTGCTTTGGCAGTGAAACAGAGACAGGTAATGATGCAAGTAGGCTACTACATCGCAGGCGCTAGGTGATAATTATTGGGCATTTTATACCCAACAGAATAATTTGATTTGGATTGGTTGCTGGTTACGAAGCAAAATTGAAATGTATCAAATTTTCTTCGAAAACAAGAAGCAAATTACAAGTTCCAAACGTACTAACAGAAGCACAGCTAAAAAAAGTTAAAGACCAACAATTTATTTCATAGATTAGGATAGGACTTATACGGTTTATTCCAAGACAAAGAGCAGCCTACGACTCATTAAACTCCCATTTGACAATAATTCAAGATATTATTGGTCTAATACAAAAGTTAAAAGAAATCTATGACACAAAATAATATCTAATTACTGAGAATTTTTTAGTAATGAAGCAAGCAATTATTTTGACTGCTCGCGGAAATTTTAAATTGGTTGAAAAGGCAGTAATTGTGTTAATCGCGTTTCTACGATTAGTACTTTTTGAGCAACTTAAGAAAACAAATTTTACAAGTAATTAATAATTAAGACGTCGTGTTAGATGTAAAGAAGAGAAATTAGTTGAAGTTGGTAAGTCGGGTACTGGCTTTCGTGAAGGCTGAAAACCGCTTGCCTCTGTCTAAAAATTTGATTTTTAAAAAACTCGTCTGATTATAATGCACTGATGACGTCACGAACCCCCTTATGACGCTCAGCCCAAGGAGGTAATCAATCGTGCCAAGTTTGATGTTTGCACGCCTGGCAGTGTTGGAGGAGTCAAAAGAGGCACACAGACAGAATTGCACTTAATTGAAATGCTTTTTTAATATAGGTTCTAGCTTCCCAATTTGTTTGTTTTAAGGTGGTGGAGCAAGAAAGAAAAGAAATGCGTCTCACAACCCCTGACAAGTCTTGCTCGAATGCTGTTCCTCCAGATGATGTCATAACACCCATCAAAAGAACAACCGAGCTACAATCAATAAACTTGAATACAAACGGCAATCTTGACTCGTCTTTTAATAGTAAGACATTCCCGGTACTTATTTCAAATACAAATTTTGCTTTTGATAGTGTTGAAGCACCCGCAATAATGTTGTCGCTGAACTATCGGGTTGTCTGTCAAGGTCGGTAGGTCATGAGGCATACAGAAAAGTGGATTATATACCCTAACTGTCGACGTTATCTTTACAGCATGTAAATATAATGCTTAAAAGCTTTTTAGAATAATTGCAGTGGAAGGCTTGTAACTTGCAGTGTTCATCGTATGTGACTGACTACACTGGTAACATACTTTTCATTCAGGAGACGAAGTTTTTCGACAAGAACTTGAATCTTTGAGTAAGCGTTTCCCATCTCCTATGTCGAGACTTCTGTCTGCTTGCAATGTACAAAAAGCTTTATCACAGCACAAGAAAAAGAAGCTGGAAAATAAAATTGCTTTGTCTTCAGCGCGAAGTTAGTTTTGTCCATTATGCAGGCTTGCAAAATTTATACTGTATCTTGTTTATATATGGTATTAAGACTTTAGAACTAGCATGTTTGACTTTCAGATATTGTCCAAGCCAAGGACCATATTTTAAAAAAAGGTGGTTGGGGTGAATTTGTGTAAGCTATAAAAAGTTGTTTTGGGCCGCTGAAGGTCTTTCCTGCAGAAAAATTGCGCATACGACTGGCCATAGCCATAACTCTTTAATGGCATAACCTCATTTCAAAGCCTTAATGTCTAGGCATCTATTTTGCTGACAGCTTAATATCCGTTTCATAAAATGCTGCAATGTGTATTGGTAAAGGAGCCTGTTTTGTTTTCAGGACGGCTAGGAACGGGAACTCCTAAATCAAAAAGCGCCTCCAACTTGTCGCTTTCAAATGGTAGTGAATCTCCAGTTAAAATTAATCTTGATTACCTGAAGCAACAGCAAGCTATTATATCTAGTGCGGTTGATAGCGCAGCTGAAGGTGTCAAAGGAGGAATTCACTCGTCTTCGGTCGGCAACTGCTCGAATCGAGAAAGGTTTCTAGAAATGAAGTCTCGCTCCCAAGGAGAACCTCCCAGTTCGTCACCACCAGTCTTACTGCCTCTATCCCACATCAAGATCGTGAAAGCAAGCACGCCTGTAAACGAATCAAATATCAAAGTAAAGCAGACAAACCTTAAACCAATACAGCTCGATTCGAAATTGTTTTTCGCCGTTTCAAACAAGCACACCGGTAACTGTGATACAAAAAATTCCTGCACTCTCACCTCTCAATGCACAGTCATTTCCACTGCAGAGCCTACGAAACCAAAAACGGTTGTTTCATCACAGACAAATAAACCCATTAAAATGCTTATCAATTCTTCGAACAATATGTCTCGAATTAGTGCTTGTTCTTCCCAAGGGCCTGGTGGAGATTCGAACGCGAAGCCGTCGACTTTAAAACTGTACAAAGTCCAGCTAACAGGCAAGTCTGCAATGATGCAGCCTACGACTTCTGCCAGCAATCAGAACTTTGTTAAGTTGGAATTAAGTAAGCTCCGAGCTGTGGAAAGCAAAGCATCAACACAGCTAAGGGTCGCCAAATCGACTTCTCTTATACGGCGGAATTCGTCAGTCGTAACCAACTTAGTTACAAGACTGGAAAAGCAAGGTTATGGCACCAAGGATGACATGGCTGTTGCTAGCCGAAGAAGTTTGGATGAGTTGGCCGGTATGTCAAAAGAAAGTACTTTCTTCAAGGTAAGCTCAAGTACCGTAGTTTAATTTGTTTACCAAAGAGCGTTAATTGTGTCTAGTTACGACTTGCCCCAGCCATGCGTTTTTCGAATTGCCTCTTATAATGAACACATGCTGTTTACAGTGCGAAGTGATTGTGTAAACATTCGTACTTTTTTGCCAGATTTCACGCTTCAGTGAGCGTAGTCGCTCCATTGAAACGTGAATGGTGGTGGGCGGTTTGTCATGTTTTAAATCAATTTGTGAGCCGATGGTGTAGTGGTTAGAGCGTCCGCTTCGCAGTCGGTAGACTTAGGGTTCATTCCCCTTGTCGAGTCATACCAAAAGACTTTAAAAAATGGTATTCACGGCTTCCCTGCTTTGCGCTCAGCATTTAGTGGAGGTTGTGGAGAACAAGCCGGCAAGTTCGCTTGTTGTGTCCTTGGGCAAGACACTTAACGGGACACCCCCACCTTTATTTGGAAGACAGGGGGCCCAGTTTTCCCTCTGAAGAGAGGGTTCGTGGCAGGAAGGGCATCCGACCGTACAACAAATGCCATGTGATAAAAATGCAGATATCTGCTGTGGCGACCCCTAATCGGGAATAAGCCGAAAGAAAAAGAAGATATACTCCCCCCGTTTTCAACTTCCAGACCTTTTTTTGGTATTCAACTTAGTGAAGTCAATTTTACTCACGCTATATTCTTTGAGAATATGCCGGTCTTCTAGATTCAACCAAGGGCAGGGGCGTGTCCAGAAATTTCCAAGAGGGGGGGGGCGCAATTTAAAACTTAGTTGAAACTTTTTTGCTTGTATCAGCTTATGCAGGGCTTCGCCATCCAACAGGGTTATGTAGCTAGAATAAGTTTGAAAACTCCTGCCTCTGTTTCATACCAATTTCAAGTCATAATACGTGACACATCAAATTTAAGTCATGATACGTGCTTCGTAACTTGTTGCGCGAGCGAACAACTAGTCATTCTGTATTCAGTCATTTAACCACAGCTATTTTCAATTCATCCAGAAAATCTGCTTTTGCTTTATTGTGTATTTGTGGCGCAATAATTGAATAAAACTGGGGCATTTAAAGTCAAGCAAAACTTCCAGTTCAAAATAATCACATCATACGTCTACACTGCAGTCGTCAAGTTTTGCCAAAATATTCACGGAACCCCTCTACTAAATGTTTTATCAAATCCTAGGGTTCCGCTAAACCCCGGTAGAAGGACCTCGGTTTAGAAAAGACCGCATGTACAGTATATTTTCTACTATATTCACGACTAATAGTTAAGTGCATTAAAGCGCTTTCATCACTGCCAACAGAGTTCCATCTTTTTGTGTTGTGTACTTGATGGTAAAAACGTTGTGGCTTGCAAGACAGTCAACTACGACGCAGGGGCAAACACAAAATGTGTTATGCACTGTGTGACTGCAGATTTTCTTCGTGATCTGACGCGTATGTTGTATTACAGCCCATTGCTAAATGTAGAAGAGTTGAAAGAGTTGCAGAAAGCGACAAATCATCTACAATCTCCGATGCAGTGTTAACATCAACGGAAAAGAGGATGCCATGCGTTCAACCTCTTTCTCTTGATCTCATTCATACATCAACACCAAGAAATAGAGCAAAATGTATGATTTGGAGTGTTTGCATGATGAGTTGGTGTCGTGTTTCTCTCCTCTGTGTTAAAAGGAGGCACGCATTACGAAGTTCTATATCAGTTCTCATCGCAAAGCTGATCAAGATCAGGCTAAGGGAAGGGGGCTGTCCACTTTAAATCAGCCATGAATATGTTTTGCCGATTGGTAGCCCACCACTAACCATCATGATTTTTCAGTCTTGTATGTAGAGATGATTGCTGAGCATAGTAATCACCTATTATAAGAAGTCCTGAAATCCTGTTAATTCTTTGTTAAATTGGCCACGTGCTATTTTTTGTGACAGTAATCGGAGGGTCATGCACTCAAATTACACGATGATTGCATTGTTTTGCTTTTGTGAGAGGCATTGTATGTGTCGAGTTGTAATAAGCAGTAGATTTGTAGAAAGAAATCTAAATTCCAAAGCAATGTTGCAAGTCAGAAACTCCAAAGCCCTGGAGCTCTGGACAGTTATTGCTCTACGCTTAGCGAAGCCGTCTTGTGAGTCTAGAGGATTTGCAATAAATAAGCACTTTTTATTATTGATGTGGATCTGTATGCTCATTGTAATCTCAGTCAAGCTTTAACAATAACCAAATCAAACTCTTAATTGAGTTAGAGTTATGTTTTATGGTTTTGCTGTCGGTAGTGCTAAAACGTCTTTGTGTCCCGAGTCTCGATCCACTTCGGAGTTATGAATGCTGCTAGTGCAGTGCAATAACATCGCAACCAGGAAAAGTTGTTCAGAAGTGCTTTTTCCAAGGGTAGAACAATGGGGCCATAAAGAGCTTGAACGTACGATCGCTGCCTACGTAAGCGATGTTCTAACCCAGTCGACCTCGTCGATTCGCTGTGGGCTGGGCAGCGTGTCGGAGTGGGTTGGAGCGCTGTCCATGATGGTAACGATTACTTGTTCAAACCGCATGACGACAACGTGCTGTGCCCTTGAAAGAAGAACATTTTGGCAATATTCCATACTTGGTAGCGCTGATTTTGGTAGAAATGCACTCTGTCAGTTGTAATGAGAACTTCGAAGCTAGTCTCAACACAAAGTCGTTCTAGCGTAAAGGGTGGTTTCCATTAGGCGTAAATTGCCAACGAAGCCTGAAACATTCTTTGTTTCTCCATTTAGCTTTATTAGATAAAACTAAATACTGTAGAGAAACAAAAAATGTATCGCACCACGCCTGCAATCTACGCCTAATAGAAACCACCCTTAACTGACAAAAGGTTTTTCCGTGATTGGAGAAAAAATATGTACAACTTTTTTTCTCAACCAATGAATGACTTTATATTTGTAGATGACAACACTTGGGTTCCTTGTTTCTCTCAAGGTTTACCAATGTTAGATGATAGTGACGAAATGACACCACTCAAATACGCCAGTTACGATGGTAAGTTTGGTTCTTATTGCTGTTATCAGTAATTTTTTTTGTTTACTGTTTCAGCTTTCCGAAGTTTGTCTAGCACGCCTGTTAGTTGTCAGTCGCGTAGTCGATCAGCTTCAAGCATTGATTTCCTTAATGAGCCTGAAAGTTGTCTGCAGTCAATAGAAAGGTATAAATGGAGATTTACCAATTATATTGTTACCGATTAGAGAACAAATGTAGCTCAGTGAAAACCTGCAAAGTTGTAATAGCAGCATAAGCTCCATGTAGTGCGAGCATATGAAATCGCAAGAGAAATGTGTAACAACTGGGTGAGGTATAAGTTGATTTATCCAGGATTAGTGGAGTTGTGTATGCAGGGTTTTTAGCCTACCAAGTCGAGACTTGCATAAGCCAAATTCCTACAACCCACCCTGTGTGAACGACAATATTTTTAAAGTTTAGTTATAAATAGTTGCTACAATTAGTTTACGATACTTGCTATTATCGAGAAGAACAACCTGTTCAACGATTTTGTACATTGTTTTTTTTACGACAGTTTATCAACGAAGAAGTAATATGCATTAAAGCTCGCTCTGTTTTTTGTCAAGATTTCATGCCCTTTTTGATGCAAAATTATTTCTATCGTACTTATTGGAATTTCAAATTCCATCAGTGCTTACATGTTGTACATCGCTAAAACTGCAATTGCCCTTTTGCTGAAAATGTACTGTGTCAGCAGTACAGGCTGCCACAAATAAAAATCCCAGTACATGGTGTTTTATGCAATGTATTCCTAAAAAGGTTTTGTTGTGACATAGGATAAAAATATACCAAGCAGATCTACCAATTGGTATTTGAATATTAATAGCATTTTTAATAAAATGTTCAGATCGTACGTTAACTATCAATAGTTGCTTTGGTATTGCAAATCCGTGGGAAAAAGTTTTTCAGACTACTGTTGTATAAAATTGATTTCATTCTACAAGTTTACTTAGATTGATTAACAGGTACTTATTTCGGTAGAATGGTTGATTACTTCAGTTCAGAGCTGCTTATCAGACCGATTACTGAAACCCGAAGTATATTGCGCTGTTTTTCTTAGGGTAAAGGTTTGAAAACATTGGCTAGATATAATAAATTTGTTGCCGACTTCGTGCACAACTTAAAACTGGAATCTTTTAATTATCTTTCCCATCGTACAAAAGGGCTGGTCGCTGGTTGGCCAATCATGAATAATTTTGTTTTGTAACTGTGATTTTGCACTTGATAAAACTGAAGGTAGCCGCGAACAGTATACGTTTTTTTTTTACGATTTTGTACGTTTTTTCTCCCATTTTATACGAAAATTTTCATCCGCCCAGATATTTATATTATGCTTTAAAGCATATACTGCTGTTTGGCACCTGATTTTGTCGGCAAAGTCCTACCAAAAGTGTGTACGTTTTTTCGGACATAGAGAGAGATCCAATGTTTCAAATCCGGTTTGGTCTCCGTTGACAAAAGGGGCCGGATTAACCTCATGATCCTCAAAAGTTTATTTACAGCACTGCGTCACTTCGGTCTGTCAACGGCACTTCTTTTTTAGTTCAATCTCTTCAACCTGTTTAACCACTCGCTTTCTCCACGTCATCTTCGATCATCCACGTCATCTTCTTCCCGCCACTTCAAAATTTAACGCTCGTAGCGCATATCACTCTACCTCCTCAAAACGTGCCCATACCATCCCGTTCCGTTCGCTTTAGCTAACCTGTCCACAGTTTCTTCTAAGCCCAGCAAATTTATGAATTCTTGACTATTCCTTTTCTCAATTAATTTAACTTTTCACATAGCTCTTATCATTGCTTTTTCATTTTTTTTTTCATAATCGCCATCTCATTCCCCTGTAGACACGATGACTGGCTGCCGTTCAACATTGCCGACTTTACACACCTCCAATAATTTCATCCTTTCATTTTCAATAACAGCTTTTTTTCATCAGGCAGTTTCCCGCATTCTCTAAATTTTATTCATCCAATTTTTCTTCTTGCTGTCACCGCCGCTTAACTTCCACCACCGATATTTAATCTGTCCCCCAAGTAACACAAAGTATTCACTAGCTCCACCTGGTCATAAAGTGTTAACTCTTCAGCAGGTGCGACAATTCCTGTCGTTGCTTCAACACATCCCTCACAAATAAAGCTTTTTGCCAGAGTCGAAGTCACTCATTTTGGCACATCTACCATGTACCCATTTACCACATTTTGTGCGCAGCAGTGAATTTGCAATCACCCTCTGTCTTCACTTGGCACCTGGATCGACTTTGCTCTTCAGTATTCTTCTTTTGCACCACTAACGATCACTGGTCTTCTTGAGGTTAACCTTCAGCCTCTTGTTGTCAAACGCCTCTTTCCATTTTGAAAACTTTTGTCTCAAATTCTCCATTCTTTTACACATTAAAACCAAGTCGTATGCACACAAAATTTCATCATCAAACCTCTTGCATTTTCCGTGATTACAACCACGACTATTGCAAAAAGCACTGGCGATAACACAGATCCTTGATGTATACCACCAAAAAATCTTCAAGTAACTCTGATCCAACTCCAACTTTCGTCTTGGCACAACGATAGAGGTTTATTGCCGTTCTAACAATTACTGCTGGTAAACCTTTTTTCCTCATGGCCCACTATTTACCATACTCTATCAAAACACATATATAATTTTTTTTATCTATATTCTTGCATTTTTCTCACTATAAACAATGCATGTCGCTCCTCTTTCGGCTATAAAACCGAATTGCTTTTCAACAACATTTACTGCTTCTCGATTTCTTCTTTTTAGTGCTCTTTCAACGATCTTCATAGCCTACTGAAATTGCTTTACTCCTCTGTACGCATTACAATTTCTTGCATATCCCTTTTTAACAATCTGTACTAACATACTCGCTTGCCATTTATCTGGCATTTTTTTACATCCAACACACAGTGGCAGAGTTCCATCATCCCACTAATTCCATTTGTCCACTGGCAGATATCATTTCTGCACATACTTCAAATGGTTTAACTGCCTTTCTTGCTTTCAATGCTTTTATTGCTATTATATAGAGGTACAAAAATCTTTAGATATGTACTTTGCCGAGAAGACCGGATATTGTCCCAACAAGGTATACTACATAACACCATATAAATATCCAAGCGGATGAAAATTTCCATACAAAAATATTTAAGTGCTAAAAACGTATAAAGCAGGACAAAAAACTTAACAAAATCAAGCAAGAAACGTGCAACAGTCCACCTTTAGAAGTCATCAGTGTTATTATTATTTATACATATAATGCGATAGAGTTAAACCATTGCTTCATATTTTTCAGGTGAGTGATAGTACATTGAATGGGATTCATAAGTTCCGTCAAATGCATTGAGCAGATATTGCTAAGTTTTTAGTGCTGACAATCTTTATCTGAACTGATAGAGTTTTGTGATGGTTCGTAGAAAGTCAATAATTCTGGTTGAGATCGACCTTGTGCATTGTGCAGTCTATTCAGTAGTGCGCAAGGCATTTCTTACTTATTCAAGTTGAAACGAAGTCTTTGTAGCTTTTTACTTTATACCGTAGTGTACATAAAGATTAAATATTTAATATATCTTTCATTTTAAGACATTGATAGAGCCACATTTGATCAAATAAGTTTTACCTGTTATGGAAACAAATGTAACTTATTCGAAAGCCATATGTTGCTTGTGTTTTTAAGGTGATACACATTGTATGTTTTTAGAAATTAATATTGTACATATTTAGATAATTTTAACTAATTCTGAGGTTGTAGATAAGCACTGAATGTTCACGCTTGGAAAAAACAAATTGGTATTATTTACTACCGGTATTTCATAATTTTTGTACATAATTGTAAAAAATGATAGTCACATATTAGTCCAGTGACAAGTGCCAACTGTACAGTTAAAAAAGTCTATTTTATTGTTTCTTTTTTTGTTGAAAAACTTCACTAGAATTTTACATATGCAAAATTATCTCGTGGTGACAGTAATTTGGTCGTATAGATAATTGAATTTTTACGTTGCTTGTAACTCAATAAAACATTCCAAGTGTTTTATCAATTATCATCCGAATCTCTGTTAATTAAGGTCATTAACTGAGTGAAGTAAAGAAGTGAAAGTGAACGGCCATTAGGTTTGTGATGTGAACCTGGACAACAATATAGGCCGTGTCTCCATGCCAAAGAGAAAGGAATACAGTGCATATAAGAATTTAAGTTCTGCAATACGAGTATGTCTTGATTTGTCAGGATTGAAATATATTTGTTTATCAATGGTGGAAAATAACAGATATGGACTAGAAAATTTTAGTTAAGGGTAAGTTATACTAAAGGAAATTTTAATGCAATTCGTGAATAAACTGCGTTCTTAATTTTATTTCTTATCTGGTGATCGGTTTTTCAAATAGGCTCATTTGTACCACAGCATGTTTTAGCCAAGAACGAGAATGCGTTCCACAACTCTTAAAAGTCCGCTTTGCTGGTAGGTAATACATTGCAGAATAAACGCATAAAATAACATGTCATTTTGACAGCTCTTACGCTTAAGCAAATGAGTTTTCGATATGACACGAATTAGATTTTAGAAAAAGTTTTAAAGTGACATGTACTTCACCAAACAGCACCGGTAAACGAAACACCAAACATTTTTTAATGCTCCAATCATATATTAGCCGGCTAACTTTTCTAGGCCTATATCTACACTATAAAACAAGGATCTTTTTGTTACGGTATCTAAATGTATATTAATACTATAAAGCGTTGTAATAAAACTCCGAGTTCGAGAAACATTCACAAAGAAACCATAGACCTATCAATTTGTAAACCTGAATTTTTCTGTAATTGTGAAAACAACCAACATGTGGCTGCTACCATTAGTTCTGACTGTTTTTCAATCCCTCCTCTCAAACTTTTTGAAAGTATTAATGTTAGTTTGTGGCAAAATTCTTTCTTTGTGGGGGTTGCCGGTCTTAAGAGAGCAAGATGATCACCATTTCATGTACAACAATAATGAATGTGCAAAAAAGAAAACACAATTTTATCGTTTCTCTTCACTTAAGTAGACAATGGGTGAAGCCGGCCGAAACGATATATTTAACCCAAAAGTTACTAATGGGGGGGGGGGGGCTGCCGACAAGTAAAATAATAAAGCGCAATTCTGTGTGTGTTTCCGTCTGTTTCAACTCCTCCGAAACTATTGGGCGTGCGAACATGAAACTTTGTACGATTGAAAATTGTCTTTGGGTGAGTGTCATAAGGGGGTTCGTGACGTCATGGCCAAAAATAATTTTTTTTATTTTGCATTTTTTGGCGGAGAAATACGGTTGTTTGCTCAAACGAAAGCCAGCCCCGACTTATTATTATACAAAAAACTTTATCTTTTAGGGTCTAAAATGACGTCATAATCAACGCCTGATTGCACAATTTGTTCATTGTGATTTCTCAAAAACTACTGAATGTAGAAATGCAGTTAAACACTTTTTGAGGAAATATTAATAAAATACTTTCCATAAAAACAACTCTTCAACAATTTAAGCTTATTTCACGATGCAACAGGCAATTCTGTGTTTAAGCATCTTAAGCCCATTACGCATGCTTTTTCGTTTGCACGCTTACAACTGGCTCTATGATATCATCATATGTCTGGTACGATAAACGCACTATTTCGCTACCACAGATGAAAGCATGATCAGTTTTTTAACATTGCACAGTTTTTACAAAATCAGTTTACTTAAAAGCTGATTTATGACCTCATTTTTTAATCAATTTTTACAATTGTTTTAACAAATTATAGGCAGAAAGTAGGGTATTCATTCTCGAAGCTTTTTGTCTGACACTTTTTGAGAGAATCCGTCAGAAAGAAAAAGAAGTGAGTCACTAATATTGAACACAGTTGACGAAAAAGAAAAAAGCTCCATCGTGATTGGTAAAAGGAGCGACCAATGGAAGGAGCGAAAACTAATGTGTGATTTTTAGACCATAAACGAATTCCTTTTGTTAACATAAATTTGGTTTGGATGTTTTGATGTAAGTGGCTTCAAGGGTAGAAAGATGAAAAGCAGTACGGCCACGGGCATTTCTTTTGTTTTTCTATATTCTATTATAACTTGTTTTTATACAAAAAATTAAACTTTTACATCTGCAGTGGAACTTTTCAACCCTCCCAAAAAGTGGTGGGCTGAGTAAAAACCGGTAACTTTAATACAAATACGTTACAATGAGGTACTGACAATTACTGTCCTTTGAAAGCTTAGAAAATTTGCTTTTCAAAAATACTGTATATAACTCTAATTAAGGAAATTGTAAACCTTGTAACTAATTGGCAAAGCAGCATACGGGCGTAAGGGGCATTAACAATTTATTAAAATGAATATGCCAGGAAACAATAATGAGTATACCACCCAACCAATTTAGACGAGACCATCTCTGGACGCGTTTCGTCCTTTTGGACTCATCAGCAGGGCCCGTCCCGTCACAAGCAAAAGTAACCCACTCATTAACGTTATCCTTAAAAAAGAAAAAACAAATCCAACACATGCAGAAGCACTGAGACTTCAACCGACGAACTGTTGCTTTGCTTAGCAGGGCGGGTTGACAAATGGGTTGATGGTTGCATATCCATTGGGAGATCAGTTTACACACTGATCTGAAAAAGCAGATTAAACGCTCCATTTGTAGCCTAGCGCCTTGTCTTTGCAATGCCATCACGCTCGAGGCGAGTGCGTTGACAATTCACAAGGTGGAAGCCGGGCGACCTTTGATAGACGTGTCGAGCAAATCCATGCCAACGAATTTTCACTCTATCTCACTTCGCAGTAAACCGGGCCTCCTACAGTGAAACGGGCAAATCCATGCCAACTATTTTCAAGTAGGGAAAAAAAAACTATAGATTTGAAAGTTATTAAGCGAAGAAATTGTATTAAGGAAATTGTAAACCTTGTAACTAATTGGCAAAGCAGCATACGGGCGTAAGGGGCATTAACAATTTATTAAAATTATTAAAATTTCATTTTAATAAATTGTTAATGCCCCTTACGCCCGTATGCTGCTTTGCCAATTAGTTACAAGGTTTACAATTTCCTTAATACAATTTCTTCGCTTAATAACTTTCAAATCTATAGTTTTTTTCCCTACTTGAAAATAGTTGGCATGGATTTGCCCGTTTCACTGTAGGAGGCCCGGTTTACTGCGAAGTGAGATAGAGTGAAAATTCGTTGGCATGGATTTGCTCGACACGTCTATCAAAGGTCGCCCGGCTCCCACCTTGTGAATTGTCAACGCACTCGCCTCGAGCGTGATGGCATTGCAAAGACAAGGCGCTAGGCTATAAATGCAGCGTTTAATCTGCTTTTTCAGATCAGTGTGTAAACTGATCTCCCAATGGATATGCAACCATCAACCCATTTGTCAACCCGCCCTGCTAAGCAAAGCAACAGTTCGTCGGTTGAAGTCTCAGTGCTTCTGCATGTGTTGGATTTGTTTTTTCTTTTTTAAGGATAACGTTAATGAGTGGGTTACTTTTGCTTGTGACGGGACGGGCCCTGCTGATGAGTCCAAAAGGACGAAACGCGTCCAGGGATGGTCTCGTCTAAATTGGTTGGGTGGTATACTCATTATTGTTTCCTGGCATATTCATTTTAATAAATTGTTAATGCCCCTTACGCCCGTATGCTGCTTTGCCAATTAGTTACAAGGTTTACAATTTCCTTAATACAATTTCTTCGCTTAATAACTTTCAAATCTATAGTTTTTTTCCCTACTTGAAAATAGTTGGCATGGATTTGCCCGTTTCACTGTAGGAGGCCCGGTTTACTGCGAAGTGAGATAGAGTGAAAATTCGTTGGCATGGATTTGCTCGACACGTCTATCAAAGGTCGCCCGGCTTCCACCTTGTGAATTGTCAACGCACTCGCCTCGAGCGTGATGGCATTGCAAAGACAAGGCGCTAGGCTATAAATGCAGCGTTTAATCTGCTTTTTCAGATCAGTGTGTAAACTGATCTCCCAATGGATATGCAACCATCAACCCATTTGTCAACCCGCCCTGCTAAGCAAAGCAACAGTTCGTCGGTTGAAGTCTCAGTGCTTCTGCATGTGTTGGATTTGTTTTTTCTTTTTTAAGGATAACGTTAATGAGTGGGTTACTTTTGCTTGTGACGGGACGGGCCCTGCTGATGAGTCCAAAAGGACGAAACGCGTCCAGGGATGGTCTCGTCTAAATTGGTTGGGTGGTATACTCATTATTGTTTCCTGGCATATTCATTTTAATAAATTGTTAATGCCCCTTACGCCCGTATGCTGCTTTGCCAATTAGTTACAAGGTTTACAATTTCCTTAATACAATTTCTTCGCTTAATAACTTTCAAATCTATAGTTTTTTTTCCCTACTTGAAAATAGTTGGCATGGATTTGCCCGTTTCACTGTAGGAGGCCCGGTTTACTGCGAAGTGAGATAGAGTGAAAATTCGTTGGCATGGATTTGCTCGACACGTCTATCAAAGGTCGCCCGGCTTCCACCTTGTGAATTGTCAACGCACTCGCCTCGAGCGTGATGGCATTGCAAAGACAAGGCGCTAGGCTATAAATGCAGCGTTTAATCTGCTTTTTCAGATCAGTGTGTAAACTGATCTCCCAATGGATATGCAACCATCAACCCATTTGTCAACCCGCCCTGCTAAGCAAAGCAACAGTTCGTCGGTTGAAGTCTCAGTGCTTCTGCATGTGTTGGATTTGTTTTTTCTTTTTTAAGGATAACGTTAATGAGTGGGTTACTTTTGCTTGTGACGGGACGGGCCCTGCTGATGAGTCCAAAAGGACGAAACGCGTCCAGGGATGGTCTCGTCTAAATTGGTTGGGTGGTATACTCATTATTGTTTCCTGGCATATTCATTTTAATAAATTGTTAATGCCCCTTACGCCCGTATGCTGCTTTGCCAATTAGTTACAAGGTTTACAATTTCCTTAATACAATTTCTTCGCTTAATAACTTTCAAATCTATAACTCTAATTGGTTAGGCAAAGGATTAGTTTATAACGGCTGATTGAAAAATAATTGCCATATATGATGTTCCATTTTTGGTGAAACAATTTTCCTACTACACCTAACAAACTTGCAAGTTCAAAAAAAGTTAGTTCTTTGGTATATTTTCACTACTTTTCCTCACAAGCGTGGTTGTTTTGCACTATTTGTCTACGTTTTTAAAAGCATTCATCCAAAAACTAAGTCCACAAATATTGTTGAAATGTAGCCTACCAGTTAAAAACACTAGTTTTTGGTGACTGCATTTCACATATATGCAATTTCTAGAAAAACTAAGTAATTTGATAGGGGCAGGTGGGACAATCATTGGTGCAGAGTAGGACAAACTTCTGGTATTGTTTTGGTTTAGCTTACATTAAGCAACGAAAAGTCATAAGCAAAGTTAGAAACAATCTTTGTCTTGTAGTTAATCCTCATCGATTGGGCACAGATAAGACGATTTTTATATTACAACGTTTTACTAAAACCAAATCTTCAAGTAACAGTTGGTATAAATATCACTTAACCCCTTAAGGATTATGAGAATCTAATTCATAAAATTTGAGACAATTCCATAATTGTTTGGTAACAACCAAATTACAATGAATTTCAGAAAAATGGTAATTACGTCATAATGATATAACAATTAACTAGAGCTCGACCAATACAACTTTTTCAGGCCGATACCGATATTTTCAAAATATTTATGCCGATACCGATATTTTACCTATGATATTTTGTCACTAATTTGAGTAATTTCAATTAACTCGATACTAAAAAAATTCACTAATCCCTCTCCAAAGAAACACTATTAGTGTACAAAAGTCACAGTACAGTATTATTCACAAAAAATTCACAGCAGTTTGGCAATTTCGTCACTAATTTCAATTAGCTTAAATTTGGGAGTGCAATCAGATTGATTCCCCTCACTACGTTGGCACCACTGTCTCTTAGTATCAAGAACACCCGTTTTATGCCAATCTAGCATCTCCATGAAAGTAGAAGCAAGGTATTCACCAAATTAATTGAATTAACAATCATGTAATATATGTGTCGCACTATCCCTCAAAGGGTTAAAAAGCACAGCGCATTAGCATTTATCAATCAATCAATTCTATTTTATTTTTGCCCAAATCAGCATACATAGAAATAAATTTCACTGCAGTGGACAAAAAAAGGAGGCGATGGCAAAACGATATACGTTAATACATGCACATGAAAAGAATTTAGATTAAATGTGAAGATAATGGCATGGCCATCGCACCTGTAAGATACTAGGTAAAATAAAAAACACACACGAAGAAAAGCATATACAGTATGTACAAAGTGTCGCTAGATACAGGAAAAATAAAAAACTGTCAAGTTGTAACCCTAACAGGGGAGGCTATCAGGTGCTACACCTTGCCCAAGGGTTACCTGGGAGCAACGACAGCTAAGAGACAGCTCCTTTACGTCTCAAGGCACATAAACCCCGTCGCCGGTTGTAGTTTTAAGCCATACACCTAGGACTAGATTAAACACATAGCTATTATAAAAAAGCAGTTACTGGGAGTTAGTAGTACCGTTATGGTATTCCTAGCTGCATTGTTCGCATAAAATTTAATCAACTAAATTAATAATCAATTTGATGCAGAGACCTTAAAAGGACGAAAATAATTTATTATTCTAATCTGATATGCAATGATGAAGTTTCAGTAGTTCAATGCTCTTTATGAATTGATTGTTCATGGTTGACTGTTCTCACTTCACTGTCACAACCTTCAGAGGTTCCATCTGAAAACAGAAAAAACAACACAGAAACCATTGCACTGCAAAAGACTATATCATAAGCAGTCACATTTCCTAGATGTAAATTTTAGGCAGTGGCTATTTCGCCGTCGACGGCAATTTGCCCTTGGAATCTATTTTGCCGTGATCATTCACGTGTGTTTATATAGCCAAATTTGCTGTTATCGCACCAGTGACACTGTGGTGTAGTGGATAGAGCGCTGGTCTTGAGATACCATAATATCGGGTTCGAATCTCAGCTGGCTAGGACTTTAAAAGAAAGGCAGTGTACACTGAAGGGGCAGGCCCGGTATGTAAATGTACGGGGCAGTGTACACTGCAAGGGAGTGTACAGGGTGGGGGATAGAGGCCTCTGGGAGTGCAAAATTTTTTTTTGGTTTTTAAAATTGACCAATCAGAGACGACCAAAAGTCACATGTTTAGTACGTCATTAAGATTGACCAATCACAAACAACTCACGGCAAAATAGTCTCTGAGGGTAAATTGCCGTCGACGGCAAAATAGCCACTGCCTAAATTTTAAGTGGATTAAATGTTTATGAAGTGACAAAGAACTGCCTTGATTGGTTGATAAAAGATTTTATTTCTCTTAATGCTGGAGGAAGCTTATTCCATTGCACAGGACCTTTGTATTTGAATGACTGCTGGATTAGTTTAATTCTGCAAAATTTAGGAAATACCTTAGCTTTCGACCGTGACCTTATCAGCATTGCAGTTTCGATAGTTGTGCTGAAAGAAGTTATTAAATGCATGTGGTAGCATGTTATTAAAATATTTGTGCATAAATTTAACTATCTCCAATTGAGCAGTTTGTTCTATTGTCATAATGTTATGCTTTTTTATAACTGCTGTTATGTCATCGTTTTTGGCATTAAATGCTAATCGAATGACTTTATTTGTTGTGTTTTGGAGTCTGTGAATCAGTGTTTTGTTGTTGAAACACCAGGAAGAAATACAGTATTAAAAGTGACTTTGAATCATGCTATAATAGAGCAATTGAAGTGATTTTTGGTTAAGATAGGGTTTTATTTTTTGTATGATGCCACGGCCCATTCTAATTTTTTTCAGCAGCAATTCCATGTGAGATTTCCACGTTAGATGCTCGTGAATTGTTACACCTAAAAATCTAATAGATGTTACCTTGTCTAATGCATTGCCATTTAGCTTGATTTCAAGATTAGGTGGGACTGGAGGGCTATTAGGAGTTTTAAAAGTTTTGACTTTAGTTTTTTCAATGTTTAAAGTAAGCTTGTTTGCAGTAAGTCAGGAATCAACTTGGTGCAATTCTTCATTTGCCTTTTTAAATAGTTCAGTATATGAAACATGATTGAAGAATAAGTTTGTATCATCAGCAAACATGATAGCTTGACCAGAAGAAAGACATTTCGGAAGATCATTGACATATATCAAAAACAATAATGGACCAAGAATTGACCCTTGTGGGACGCCTAAGTTAATCAATGCAGGAGCTGATAGTTTCCCATTAATTTTAGTTTGTAAAGATCGATTACTTAAATAACTTTTAAGCCATTCATAGGGTAGTCCCCTAACTCCATAGTGATGTAATTTGTAAAGTAAGATGTTATGATCAATCGTGTCAAAAGCCTTTGACAGATCCAAGAAAACACCCAGTGTATATTTTTTTTCTTCAAATGCTTTTGTAACATTTTCTACCATAATCGTGAGAGCATTGCTTGGGGAATGTTTTTTTCTAAAGCCAAATTGATATTGATGGAAAAAATCTACTTGGCTCAAAAATGAACACAGCCTTTTGTAGAAAATTCTTTCCAAAATTTTGGACATAACAGGTAGTAAACTGATTGGTCGATAATTGTTTACATCAGATTTGGATCCTTTTTTGTGCACTGGGATTATTTTGGCCTTTTTGAACTCATTAATAAATTTACCTTGCCCCAATGAAAGATTAAAAATGTGACATATTATTCTCCCTAACTGGCCGTTAAAATGTTAGTGTGATAACAACTACCGTAGATGATATTTCTGAGACGAAAATAATAGGCCTAAAACAACTATGTCCCTGTAGTGTTTTGACCGCGTCTCTATTCCTTAGTTCTCAGCATAGCATCTTATTCTAACAAGCATCTATTGAACTGTACAACAACAACAATGAATGAAATGTTCTATCATAGCAACAAGAACATGTATGTTGCTATGCAGGCATTATGGGTGCTCTTTTAGGTGGCGCTATTTACATATGTTACATCCCCTTCCTTCAAGCAAAAATATTGTGCACGCGTAAAAATACAATGCGGTTATCAAATCAACGTACATCAACAAAACTCGTTATACATAATCGTCAAATCGACAGGGCGTTCTGATTCTTCTTCCATACGAAGATGTATGTGCAGATCGCGACTGGCTGTTTACATTGTTATTTCTAGCGCGACGTGAGGTTGAATGGGATGCATTAACTGTATGATTATGAGGAGGAGGGGTATTGAATACATGGTCACAAATCCAGTCATTACGAGCACGATTAGCATTATACATTTGCGGCATTTGAAATAAATGGCGACGATTGCGCCTTATATGTCCATGAGCATTACGTACAACATACGAACGAGGTTCAGAAGTCGGACCACATACAATACCATCATCCCATTTGTTATGCTTTTTAAATCGTACCTTATCACCCTTCTTCAAAGGTGGCAACGGTTTTGCAGAACGATCATGATAGAACTTTTGCTGCAACTGACGAGCACACAAATCATCATAAACATCAACAACTTTAGGCTTGAGCAAACTAGATGAGATAGGAAGCTTAGTGCGAAGTCGTCTGCTCATCAAAATTTGTGCAGGTGAGTATTCTAGACCGGTAATAGCAGCATTACGAAACTCTAGTAGTGCGAGGTACGGGTCAGAATTGTCATCATGGGCTTTTCTAAACAGATTTTTTATGGTTTGTATGGAACGCTCAACTTGACCATTACTTTGACTAAATTCAGGACTTGAGGTGGTGGATTTAATACCCCATGAATGAGTAAACTCGGAAAACTCTTTAGAGCGAAAGGGCATATTGTCTGAAATGATCTTCAAAGGTATACCATGGCGTGCAAAAATGTTCTTACATTGCTCAACAACAGACTTTGTCGTTTTGTCGGGAAGCTGGGCAATCTCAGGAAACTTCGAGAAGTAATCCACAACAACGAGGTAATCAATGTTTCGAAAACTCATAATATCAATACCAACTTTTTGAAAGCGTTCGTCGGGAATTGAGTGAGGGATCAAGGGTTCTTTTTGCTGATTATTCCTGTACTTGCAACATACGTTACAATTGCGCACAGTATCTTCAATATCTAAAATCATTCGAGGCCAATAGAGAAGAGTTCGTGCTCTGCTTTTGCACTTTTCGATACCCATATGACTTTCATGAATCAGCTCTAGCATAGATTGCTGTAGCGAAGAAGGAACAACTATGCGTTCGAGTTTGAAGACAATACCATTTGAAACATGTAATTCATCACGGATATTCCAATAGTGGCGTAATATAGCTGGGATATTTGTAGCAGAGAGTGGCCAACCTTTTTGACAATACAAAGAAACTTTCTGCAGGACAGCATCGTTTGTAGTTGCATGCTTGAATTCTGCCAGCTTGGCGGGTGTTACTGGTAGGTTAGTGAACAGAGTGTGAATAACGTAGGTAAGTTCGTCATTGAGAGCGTCATCAGGTTCAACATTAAGGTAGGCTCTGGATAAAGTATCGGCCATATACATATATTTACCAGGTACAAATGTAATATGTAAATCGTACGGTTGAAGTTTTAGCATTAGACGTTGTAAACGAGGAGGAGCTTTGCATAATGGCTTGCGCATAATAGCTTCAATGGGCTTGTGATCACTTTCGACTACAATGGAAGATTTTCCATAAATATATTGATGAAACTTTTGTACTGCAAAAACAATCGATAGCATCTCCTTTTCAATTTGAGCGTAATTCTTTTCAGCTGACGTCATCGACCTAGAAGCATAGGCGATAGGTTTAGCGTCTTGCATTAAACAGGCTCCAAGTCCAGATTGAGAAGCATCGGATTGGATTGTGACGGGTTTGTTGACGTCATAGAAAGTCAATACCGGAGCTTTACTTAAAATTTTCTTGAGGTGGGCAAGAGCTTCATCTTGTGCAGAAGTCCAATTCCACGAATGTCCTTTCTTCAGTAAGGTTCTCAAGGGGGCAGTAATTGTCGATTCATTAGGTATATATTGAGACAAATACTTGGTCATGCCTAAAAGTCTTTGTAAGGAAGGAATGTCGCTGGGCTGCGGCATATTTACAATGGCCTCAATTTTCTTGTCATCTGGTTTTAGACCTTCATGAGTGACAACATTTCCCATATATTCAGCTGCATCAATTTTCAATTGAATTTTGTCCTTATTGTAGCGAACACCTTTTTCACGAGCTCTATCAAGAACGACTCTAAAAATGATATCGTGTTGCTTTTCAGAGGATGCCGCTATAATGAGGTCATCAGCAATTACGTGTGCACCAGATATGTCACCAAAAATTTCTTCGTTCCTCTTTTGCATGATCTCACTAGCCGATGAGATTCCAAATGGCATGGCGTGTGAAAAGTGGTCAAGTATGATGAGGCATCACTTAACTTCACGTGCCAGTATGCGTCTTTCATATCAATGATTGTAAAAATGGTATTTCTACTAAGTTGAGCTTGTACGTCGGCAGGTGTGGGGATCACATGACGTTCACGTTTGATTGCTGCATTAAGGGGTTTGGGGTCAAGACATAGGCGTAAAGAGTTATCTTTCTTTGTGACAATGACTAAATTGTTAACCCAGTCCGTTGGGACGTCTACGTCAGCAATAATGCCTTGGTCTCTGAGTTTATCTAGGCAAGTTTTCAATTGAGGGCGTATAGCATAAGGAATTTTACGAGGTGGCTGTACAACACCTTTGGCACCATCCTGAACACGAATGTGATACTCGTTTTCATACGTGCCAATGCCCGTAAATATGTCAGCATACTCAGAGTAAATTCGGGGTAGGGTTAAAGGGACGCTCTGACTGAGCACATCAATACGCTTTAACAATTTGAGGGTAAAGCACGCTTTGGCACCAAGAATAACTGAATCAATTACATCGGTTATAAAAAAATCGAAGGTAAAGCAATTATCAAATTTGTCAAAACAACTTATGGTAGCAACACCTATAGGATTAACTTTGCTATTGCCAAAACCATAAAGTTTGATTTTGCATGGGCGCGATGGGCCTAAACACAAAGAATTGTACACATTAATCGAAATAACATTAGCATCAGCACCAGTGTCTAATTTGCACATAACTGGACATTTATTGTCATTACCGTCTAAGAATCGAACAGGAGTAATAGTGCTGGTAGACTGTTCATCTTGGTGAATAGTTGAAATGCGTAGTGTTTCCATCATTTCATCGGCATCAGAGTGCATATTGTCATCATCCGGACGAATGTTGCAAATTTGTCTTCGTGCGTCTGAATGTGAATCTCGACTTTGGCATACGGAAGCGAAATGATTAAGTTTGTGGCATAAGCTGCAAGTTTTGCCCTATGCTGGACATTTTTTGGGCTCATGATGCCTGCCACAGTACTTGCAACTGCGTCGGATTCGTGGTCTAGTTGTCGAGGGTTGTGTACTTCTATTGAAAGTTCTATGTGCTGGTTGACGCAAGGGCTGTGGTATGTCTGATTTAACCACATTTATGACAGACTTCATTGCTTGGGTTCGAGCCTTGCTGGTTTCCGCTCTCTGGCATGCTTCAATACACTTGTCTAAAGTTAGGGAAGTGCCTTGTTCAATCAGTCGTTCTCGCAAAGAGTCATCTTCTAGGCTGAGAACAATCTTGTCTCTTATACGGCGTGTGCGCTGGTCTTGAAAGTTACAATCAGCAGCTAGGGTTTTAAGATCATTAATCCATTTTTCTAGACTCTCACCAGGAATACGGTTGCGGTTCCAAAACTTGTAAGTGGCATATATTTCATTTTTCTTTGGCTCGCAAAATCTTTTGAATTTTGCTAAGACATCTTTTATTTTGTTTTTGTCTTCATCTTCGTTAAATGTAAAGTTGAGAAAAATTTCCTGTGCCTCCATGCCGGCACAATGCAATAGAATTGCGACTTGGGTAGCCCCTTCTTTTTTGCCTAGTTCTGATGCTGCATAGTAGGTTCTAAAAGCTAGTTCCCATTTACGCCAAGCCTCTGATACGTTGGCTGTGGAGAAGCACATCTCCTTTGAGCTTTTGAACTCTGTCATCGCTGATAGCAAACGGGTTGAAAATAGGCTAACTTAGTCTTCTGTTAATGTCTTCAGTATAGGAAAGTAATCTTCTGACACCATGTAGTGTTTTGACCGCGTCTCTATTCCTTAGTTCTCAGCATAGCATCTTATTCTAACAAGCATCTATTGAACTGTACAACAACAACAACAACAATGAATGAAATGTTCTATCATAGCAACAAGAACATGTATGTTGCTATGCAGGCATTATGGGTGCTCTTTTAGGTGGCGCTATTTACATATGTTACAGTCCCCGAGTGCCTAAATTTTTTGCCCCACTGTTCCCTTGCCTATACTTGCCAGTATTCTTTCGGGTTTTGCGGCAGCGTCAAGCCTAGCATCCAACTTTAATGCGGCAAAATATATTTCAATGTTTTGACTAACAGTGGTATAGCCTAACTTTCAGCTACAAATGCTACTTTAGTCTTTACAAAAATGCATCACAAAAATAAGCTTTTTCTTTTAAAAACTCCTTTATTCCCGCAACTGCAAGCCATGTGCTTCAAAAAGTAAAACGAATACAAAAGTGTAACGGCTAAACGATCAGCAAACGGTGATCTTTCAGAGTTTCCAACGTTTTTTGTAAAACGGTTTGTTCCGATGTGCCCCCCCTTCCCCTACATTTCGGCAATTCTTCCTCGATAGCACTGCTCTTTGGCATTATCAATCAAAATCAGTTTTTTCGATAATAATAATTAAAGCAGAAGTCGAGCTTCTAATCTGCTAATTTAATTAACTAAAGTGTTAAGCGCTGTCCGGCTAAACATTCTGGCCTGGAAACTGGGGTGCGTGGCCCCCTGGAATTAAAAAAACAACACTGCTTATGTTAAACCCGCTCATTCGGATGGCAATTCAATAAAGTGGAAAGCAAGTTGCAGTAGCCTATATTGTTTTGCCCTCCTCCCACAAATGTTTCTGCGGACGCCCTAGTAGAAATTTAACAAAATAACAACTTGCTTATTAACAACTTATTAACAAAATAACAACTTGCTTATTAATATAGCTTATCTCATTACATCTTCTTCTTCTTTTGGCTTCTCCCTATTCGGGGTCGCCACAGCGCGAAAGTATTTTCCACTTCTCCCGGTCGACTTCGTCTCCTTCCTTAGCTCCAACCCTTTCTATGTCTTCTCTTGCCAAATCCATCCACCTTTTCCGTGGCCTTGCTCTTTTCCTTTTACCTGGCACCGCCATCTTTATCATTGTTTTTCCCACGTAGCCTTCCTCTCTCCTTTTCACGTGGCCATACCAGCGTAGCCTTGCATTCCGAAGTTTGTCTCCTAGCTTCTCAATTTTCGCAGTCCCTCTCACGTATTCGTTTCTTATCTTGTCCTTTCTTGTCACTCCCAGTGCCCATCTCACCATTTTCAACTCTGCAACTTCTATTTTTCTCACCTGCCTTTCCGTCACTGCCACCGTTTCGATTCCATAAAGCATGGCTGGTCTGACAACACTCTTGTACATTTTACCCTTAACCCTTGCTGATAACTTCCTGTCGCACAGAACTCCAAACACCTTCTTCCAACTCATCCAGCCTGCTTGGATCCTTCTCCTCACATCTTCCATCGCTACTAACTGTCGAACCCAGATATTTGAAATTTTTTGCTCTCTTTAGCTTTTCTCCTTGCAGCTTTAACTCTTCTCCATCAACCACATCCCCAGCCTTCAAATACTCGGTCTTACTTTCCGGCCTCTTCTCTCCAGCGCATTTCTCCACATCTCCAGATCATCCTCTAGCTCCCTGCAATTTTGCCTAGACAGCATTATGTCATCTGCAAACAGCATATCCCATGGTGCGTCCTTCCTGATGTTCTCCGTCAGCTTGTCCATGATGATGGCAAAAAGGAATGGGCTGAGTGCTGAGCCTTGGTGAAGTCCAACACCTAGCTTGAATTCCTCAGTGAACCCTGCTGCACTTCTCACAGTTGTTGTCGCTCCGTCATACATGTCCTTAAAAATCGTTACATAGCACTCTGATGTTTTAGCTAACCGCAAGAATTCCCACAGTTCCTCGCTTGGTACCCTGTGGTATGCCTTCTCCAAGTCAATAAAGGCACAGTGCACCGCCTTCTGCCCTTCAGTCCACTTTTCCAACAGCATCCTCAAACAGAAGATTGCGTCGGTGGTACTCCTTCCTGGCATGAACCCAAATTGTTGCTCACCAATCGTCACCTCCTTCCTTATCCTTGCTTCTATTACCCTCTTCCACAGTTTCATAGAGTGACTCATCAACTTGATTCCTCGGTAATTTCCACATTCTTTGATGTCTCCTTTGCCTTTGTACAAAGGTACAAGCACGCTTCTCCTCCATTCATCTGGCATCTTCTTCCCTTGTAGGAGTCTATTAATAAAGTTCACTAGAAACTCCACACCCTTATTCCCTAGAGCGATCCATACTTCCACTGGTATGTCATTAGGTCCTTGCGCCTTTCCCTTCTTCATCTTCCTCAACCCAGTCCTAACTTCTTCTACAGAGATATCTTCCACGTCCCTTGTTGTCTCTTCTGTTCTCATTTCTCAAGATGGGCGAGAGCCGCACCTTGGCGAGAGAAAGGTGGATCAGAGCAGGAGTATGAAGAGGAAAGAGTAGATTCCACAGTTAAGGAAGGCAGATTCCAAGGAGAAAAGGGAGGGCATGCAAGGAGAGCCTCCATAGGAGAAATATCGCAATCCCAGTTTGACTAAAACCTGAAGAATATAGTTTGCTTTGTTGGGAATAACATGAATGGTTTCTCGCTGAAGCTGGCAGTAAATTTATCGACGGAATTCGTTACATTAGGTCGAACCTCATACAGTACAATAATTTTTACAAATAAACTAAGTAAAGTTCTTTTAGCCAAAATGTTCCGTATATTAAATTGTTATTAATCGTTTAAAAAAGAAACCAACTGTACGATAAAAATTCGATAATTTAAACGATAAGCTTAGATTGAGTAAGCTAAATTATCTGATGTTAAGAAATAGTCCGCCAAATTGCAAGCAGTAACTCGAAGGTTATTAGATGCATTTGGCAATAATTAGCATTTGTTTAACAGACTGCAACATTTTGAGCAAACTGCAAACAGTGACACTGTTTCGACTTATCAGGCTGCTTCAGTGCAGTTGGTGACCGACAAGCAGCTAGAGATTTTAAATAAAGCATAGCTTAGACCAGAGGTGGGCAAACTACGGCCCGCCAGAGCATTTTGTGAGACCTGCCAACACTTGTAGAAACTTCCATATATCTAATTTAATATGACAGGAGCGGCAACACTTGCCGTACTAAAGGAACAAAAACGAAAGAAGCCATTATTGAAAGAGCCGCTACGCAATTCTCAGTTTGAATGGACGCATTTTCTGTTTAAACAGAGGGTGATGTACTTTTTTTTTATGGAGACCATCATTTTCAAAGTCCGAAATTAGGCATATGCACCCTTTCACTGGCTACTGGCATTGCATACAGCTATTGCAAGATTTTAACCACTGGCCCTCGGCCAACTCTTGAACGGTCATGTAGCCCTCCGGCTAAAAAGTTTGCCCACCCCTGGCTTAGATGGTCACACTTGACGGTTTAAGCTACGATTTTTGGTCTGAGCTATGCTTTATTTAAACCTACGTGTTTTGTCCTGGACTCATCAGCAGGGCTTGTCCCATCCTCACCAAACACCCAAACCCCATATTTGCAATAATATGAAAAATTTAGTATCATTTCATTACAAATTCCTTCGCACATATGATACGATTGTGGTGATCACGTGTTATGTTCATAGAGGTAAGGGTTTTAATAGATCTCGCTTACTATAAACTCTTTGAGTGGTATACTGCATGCTGCCCTGAAGTAACGGTCGAGCTCTGCTGTAAGTCGCGGTTGGCATTACAGGTGTCGTCGATAAAGGTGATGACCTTTTTTTGAAGATCAGCACCATTTCGGGTTCCATCCCGCGATTGTTGCCCAGAAAGATGATGATCTTCAAAAAAAAATGTCAGCACTATTCTCGCTATCCTCTGTGATGCCATTTGACATCAATTGAAATAGATTCCAATGGCTGGTTTGCCGCGAAATTTGTTCAACTGATTTCCTGTACCGGCAGACGAAAAAGTTTGGGAACCACTGGTCCAAACTATGCTTTATTTGAAGCCTCTTGCTATTTGTCGGTCACCAACTGCACTAAAAACCTGATGGGTGGAAACAGTGTCATTGTCAGTAGTTTGCTCAAAGCGCATCTTTGGCTTCTTGCATTACTTTTAACAATACAACATAGTTAGTTATTTACACCTGAAGTTTACGAAGAGCAATTCACTTTGTATACCGCAGTAAACTGGTAACCATTACACCGTACATATGAAAATATCTTTGATTTTTGTCTTTTGCAAAATTATGGTGTTGGTTCTGGAACATAAGTGGTCTTGGGTACTAAGGAGTCTTGGTCTAGCTGCTTGAGATCTTGACTACATCGTTGATGATGACCACTATTGACTCGGAGACTTTTTGTTCAGAGATCAATTGCGAAAACGATCATCTAGCCCAGAGGTGGGAAAGCTACGGCCAGCTAGAGCATTCTGTGCGGCCCGCCAACATTTATAGAAACTTCTTTATATATAATGCAATCTGACATTGCAAGAAGCTATTGTAAGATTGTAATCTATTGCACTGTAAACAGCTGTTGCAAGATTTTAGGCCCTGGCCCTCCGGCTAAAAAGTTTGCCCACCCCTGATCTAGCCCATTTTAGTCATAGAAGAATTTGATCTACAGCTGGGCTGCGACCCATTGATTGGGAAGTGTTAGCTTAAAACGTATTAACAACTCAAGCATTCATGGCTGTCGTAAACAGAAAGTGAAACGGTTCAGCTCAAAGGCAAAAAGCAACTGTCATAAGCGTAGTCAGTGAAGAGGGTGAAAGGAATATGACCTATCTTAATTTCTTGGACTTCATTAAGCTATTTTCAAGCAAAATTATTCTCAATTTTAGCGCGATTTCACGCTGGATAACATTGATTTTTTTCTTTTTAAAACTTCAATTAAAGATACGGCATTTAATATATTTGTCTAAACTTAATCATACGCTGCAGCAGGCTAAAAGTCATTTCAAGCAACTTCTGAAAATGATAAATTCGCATGAAAAAACCAAGATCTGAAAAAATATAATCTCGCTCAAACTTTTATTTAAATAACAAAAATTTCTGGAAAACTTGGCGTTTCCCGAGTATAGCAGTTGCTACGCCCTTGGCAACTATTTAATTTTTTTTCCAATAAAAAATTTATTGCAGTCATAATACTACTGAAATATCTATCAATATGATTTTTTACCAACAGTATCGGTATATGATGAAGTCATGAGAATCAATGATAATTGGGTTTCACAAAAAAATTGGAGAGTTGATTGGTGGTACAAAACTTGAATATTGCGGAAAGTAATACATTCATTTTCTCGAAGCTTTTCGTCTGACTCGTCTTCAGGAGAAAAACGTCAGAATGAAAAAGATGGAAGTGTTGCTCGCTTATATAGAGGAATACTCGATAGTGATTGGTCGATGGGTCGACCAATGAAAAGAGAGGAAACTAATGTGAAATTTTTAAGCTGTATACGAATTCTTTTTGCTTACACAAATTTGGTTTTGATGTTTTGATATAAGTAGCTTCAAGAGTTAAAAGATGGAAAGCTGTGCGGCCATGTGCAAGTATGGAAAATTTATCATCTGAATAGTTTTGTGCGCATAATTGGTTATGTAGGAGATGTTGTCCAATCGCTGATGAAGAAATTTCGGTGTTGAGGGATTTGATTGGTTTACAGGAACGGGCCAATGAGGTTCGATCTTGAAAAGTGTGCACACCTCGAACAGATTTCGGCACATGCTGCGTGATTCTCTGCTGCAATCTTTGGGAAGTACGGCCCACGTACCGACTATCGCAGTGGCACAGGTATTGGTAAACAATATTGCTTTTGTGAGGAGCAGGCAGTACATCTTTCGTGGTTGCAGGGAGAAGCTGTCTGGTGGTAAAGACAATTCGCGGTTCGACAGCAAAGTAACAACGTTTAACGGCTGTTTTGATTTGCGTTTCGAACGTCGTCGAAACGTTTCCAAGCCAAGGTAAGTGTAAATAGACTGGGCATTTCTTTGGACCTGACGGAATAGGTTTGAAGAACTGAATGATTTTTCTTTTTGTTACTGCGTCAATAATATTTTCAGGGTAGCCATTGTTTATCAAAATGGAACGGATTTTTGATAGTTCTGCTGAAAGAGTAGATTTTGAACAAATTGCCAAAGCTCTGTGTACAAGCGTAGATATTAAATTTATTTTCCGTTTCTTAGGGCTGAAAGAATTCCAGCGGACATATTGGCCAGTGAAAGTCGGTTTTCTGTATATTGAAGTAATAATATGGCAATCATTTATCTCTACTAGCACGTCCAGGAAAGGCAAAGTTCCACCACACTCTTTTTCAAAAGTGAAGTGAAGCGAAGGATGAAGAGAGTTAAGGTGGGAGAAAAAAGCATTGCAATTCACTTCACTGTTGAATGCAGCAAAAGTGTCATCGACATATCGATAATAAACCATAGGTTTGTTCACTTTTTTAAACAACTCGGCTTCATAATAGCCTACAAAGATATTGGCAAGGGCTGGGCCTAGAGGTGAACCCATAGCTACACCATCAATCTGCCGGTGCATGGTATCATTGAAGCTGAATTCAACAGAAGAAGTAGCAGTTTGCATCAGCTCCACGAAGATTTCGCGGGGAAAAGGAGGTGTTTTGAGGTCGCCATTGTAGAGGGCATCAGCACAAATTTCGATGGTTTCTGATAAGGGAACAAAACACCTCCTTTTCCCCGCGAAATCTTCGTGGAGCTGATGCAAACTGCTACTTCTTCTGTTGAATTCAGCTTCAATGATACCATGCACCGGCAGATTGATGGTGTAGCTATGGGTTCACCTCTAGGCCCAGCCCTTGCCAATATCTTTGTAGGCTATTATGAAGCCGAGTTGTTTAAAAAAGTGAACAAACCTATGGTTTATTATCGATATGTCGATGACACTTTTGCTGCATTCAACAGTGAAGTGAATTGCAATGCTTTTTTCTCCCACCTTAACTCTCTTCATCCTTCGCTTCACTTCACTTTTGAAAAAGAGTGTGGTGGAACTTTGCCTTTCCTGGACGTGCTAGTAGAGATAAATGATTGCCATATTATTACTTCAATATACAGAAAACCGACTTTCACTGGCCAATATGTCCGCTGGAATTCTTTCAGCCCTAAGAAACGGAAAATAAATTTAATATCTACGCTTGTACACAGAGCTTTGGCAATTTGTTCAAAATCTACTCTTTCAGCAGAACTATCAAAAATCCGTTCCATTTTGATAAACAATGGCTACCCTGAAAATATTATTGACGCAGTAACAAAAAGAAAAATCATTCAGTTCTTCAAACCTATTCCGTCAGGTCCAAAGAAATGCCCAGTCTATTTACACTTACCTTGGCTTGGAAACGTTTCGACGACGTTCGAAACGCAAATCAAAACAGCCGTTAAACGTTGTTACTTTGCTGTCGAACCGCGAATTGTCTTTACCACCAGACAGCTTCTCCCTGCAACCACGAAAGATGTACTGCCTGCTCCTCACAAAAGCAATATTGTTTACCAATACCTGTGCCACTGCGATAGTCGGTACGTGGGCCGTACTTCCCAAAGATTGCAGCAGAGAATCACGCAGCATGTGCCGAAATCTGTTCGAGGTGTGCACACTTTTCAAGATCGAACCTCATTGGCCCGTTCCTGTAAACCAATCAAATCCCTCAACACCGAAATTTCTTCATCAGCGATTGGACAACATCTCCTACATAACCAATTATGCGCACAAAACTATTCAGATGATAAATTTTCCATACTTGCACATGGCCGAACAGCTTTCCATCTTTTAACTCTTGAAGCTACTTATATCAAAACATCAAAACCAAATTTGTGTAAGCAAAAAGAATTCGTATACAGCTTAAAAATTTCACATTAGTTTCCTCTCTTTTCATTGGTCGACCCATCGACCAATCACTATCGAGTATTCCTCTATATAAGCGAGCAACACTTCCATCTTTTTCATTCTGACGTTTTTCTCCTGAAGACGAGTCAGACGAAAAGCTTCGAGAAAATGAATGTATTACTTTCCGCAAAAAAATTGGCTGGGATACGCAGATCAGATAATTCATTAAGGTAGGGGACTACAAAACTAGGTAGTGATCTAACGCAAAACCGGGTTTAGGGAGTGCGCTTCATTCCTGCAATGCGCAGAGCTCTATCTTACTTGAGTTGTGCTATGTTTCTTTAGCACCAAATTACATTTTTGTAGAAACTTTTCCATCCAACCTTTTGGCTTGAAATCAAGTTTCCATTAGCTTATGCGAAGTTGCACACACGAACTATTTTGCTAGGTTAGTATTTCACCTGTTTGTTCACCACTCATTTATTTTTAATTGGCTTATCGCTCACTGCACTCTACGTGTATATCAAACATACTCTTGGTAGTCATTTTCCGACGGGATAGTTGGAAAATTTTGGATACCGGCACGACCGTTTTTGTCACATCAATAATCTAATTTATGACTGCTGAAGTTGCTCTAATTTTAATTCCAATCTAATTTGAAAAACGAAAAACACTTGTACTGCACCAATCAACAGCCGCCTCAACGTGGTGGTGCGGTCCCCGACCCCGTTTGGGTTGGTGTTGACTCACGGAATTCAACTTGAAATTACGCGCCTGCGTTATTCATCCAAACACGACTTGAACATATACCAAATTAATTATCAGGCGAATACACGATCAGGCGGTTTTCTACAAAAGGCACACATAAGAAAAGCACGAACAGCGAAACGCTACGAAAGTACAGGGTGTCCCAAAATAAATGAAACCCACAAAATTGCTAATAAATATGTTGATTTTAACCCTATAGTTTATATTTTTCAGATTTGATAACAGTTATAAATAACAATTATTGTTTTAAAACCCCATGGCTTGGAAATTAGAAGAAAAAATTTTTTGCGTCACGACTTATATAGAGACTAAATCCTATAAGACTGTTCAAACACGCTTCCGCAGGAAGTTTAATTTCAACACTTATCCTGGAAAATCCCAAATATTCCTGTGGTATCGTAACTTTCAAATCTATGGAACTGTAAATAAACATAGCAAGAAATTAGAGAATCCATCTAGTGGAAGGAAATTGAGTGCAAGATCTGCAGATAATGTGGAAGCGTCCAGAGTTTCTGTTGGCCGGAGCCCGAAAAAGTCCATTCGAAGACGCAGTAGTGAGCTCGGCATTTCGCGGTCCTCGCTGCATAGAATCCTTACTCAAGACCTTAATCTGTATCCTTACAGATTATCTAATTTCTTGCTACGTTTATTTACAGTTCCATAGATTTGAAAGTTACGATACCACAGGAATATTTGGGATTTTCCAGGATAAGTGTTGAAATTAAACTTCCTGCGGAAGCGTGTTTGAACAGTCTTATAGGATTTAGTCTCTATATAAGTCGTGACGCAAAAAATTTTTTCTTCTAATTTCCAAGCCATGGGGTTTTAAAACAATAATTGTTATTTATAACTGTTATCAAATCTGAAAAATATAAACTATAGGGTTAAAATCAACATATTTATTAGCAATTTTGTGGGTTTCATTTATTTTGGGACACCCTGTATATAAAGCTAGCACGTACCGTATTGTTGACTTCTATCAGCGAACCAACCGTCGCAGTAGGTCGAGCCAGCCGTACAAAACTATAATTATTAAGATCCTTAGCTACTTTCAAATAGAACACTCGATATCATAAACTGACTCACAACTCGCTGTAGGTACAGCATCTACCAGCAAGTGAAAAAGGCTGACACAGCAAAGCAAATAAGTGGCTAACGTTTATGACGTAACAGTAACGACACTGTCGAAAAAAGAAAACACAACACTCCCTCCCAAATGATGAGCACGAAGCACAGCATTGACAAGCAAATAGTTTTTTTTTTAACAGTTCGATTGATTCTGTCGTTGTGTAGTTGAGCCATTCTTTCGATTGATCTTCTTCTTCGGAAATTGGAATCAGGAGACAAATTTGTGTATTGGTCTTTTAAATATTTTCCCATATGACACAGTAACCTCTACACTTCTCACAACACCGTGTTGATCTGAAAATGTTCGAATCACTCGAGCCAACGGCCAATGTTGCCTCGGAGTAGAATCTTCTATTAAAAGGACTACATCGCCAACTAGGAAGTTTCGTTTCTTGCGATGCCATTTTGTTTCTGGTTATGATGGATCTCGGATACTCCACTATCCACTGTTGCCAAAACTTATCAGCCAAAATTGTACTTGGCGAAAACGATCAGCAGCTCGAAAGCCATCTTTCTCATCAGTGTTCATAGGTGGCAGGTTTGGCTCAACATTTAGACGAAGAAGGTGGTTGGGAGTTAACGGAAGATTTCTTTCTGCTTCGGGATTGACTTCCGTAAGGGGTCTCGAATTAAAAATATCTTCCACCTCGACCATTAAAGTTAGCAGACAATCATCATCAAGAGGTCTGCTTGGTAAAATGTTGAGCAGAATTTGGCGGACTGTACGAATCATTCGCTCCCAGATTCCGCCCATATGACTAGCGCATGGTGGATTAAATTTCCATTCAATAGCCCTTTGGCGGAGGTTGTGGTGGATTTGTTGCTGATTCCATTGTAGAATAACTTGTTTTAAAGTGTTATGACATCCAACGATGTTTGAGCCGTTGTCTGAAATGATTTTCCTAACCTGTCCACGCCGGGCAATAAAGTGTCGGAGGGCATTGATAAAAGAATTTGTAGTCAAGTCAGGTGTTACCTCCAAGTGTATTGCTCTCGTGGTGAGACATGTGAATAGACAGCCGTATCTTTTTAGTTCGCTTCTTCCTCTGCGCACCATTAAAGGACCAAAAAAGTCCACGCCCGTGTTAAAAAACGGCACTCTTCGCATGTCTAGGCGTTCTTTAGGCAAGTCAGACATCATCTATTCACCAGGTTTGACAGATTTTCTATGACATACTAAACATTGCTTTATTACTCTGCAAATAGTAGCCTTAGGGTAGATTATCCAATACCTTTAAGACAAAAGATTTAGAGTATAATTTTCACCCATGCGCTTAGAAATCTGTTCATGATAGTGAACAATGATCGATTTTGTTAGATAGCCTTCAGCAGGCAAAATAATGGGGTGTCTGGCGTTAAATGGAAGGTCAGCATTATTTATTCTTCCACCAACACGAATGATACCTTCGACAAGAATAGGGCTTAATTTTTCCATCTGCCGTGTTTCCGACCTAGGCAAATGTGGAATTTTCCCTTTGGAAAGCGACTTTATCCAGTTGGGCAATCGCCTTGTTTGCTCAAACTTAATCAATTCCGATTCGGCTAGGTCCAATTCTTGATCAGAAATCTCGCCAGCTGGAGGCTTTCTGTTGTTATGTCTCATTCTTGATAAAAGATAAGATTTGAATCTCAACATCCACGCTGTAGATATCTTTAATTTATGCCAGGAAGAGAAATACACCATCAGTCTATCTACTCCCATAAGCTCTTCTGCCGCCGAAACAAAGGACTTCACCTGAGAAACCAGATCGTAAGCTTTGTATATGGATTTCTCGTACAAGTCTGGTCGTGTAACATCCACAGTCCATTCTTCAGACGTATTTCGCAAAAAATCCGGACCATTCAACCACGTTCCGGTTTTCAATAGCGTCTTGGCCGACACGCCTCTGGAAGCTTGATCCGCAGGGTTTTCTTCTGAACTAACATGAAACTAGTCATACACTTTAGTATGAGACAGTATCCTTTGGAGACGATTCCGAGGAAAAATGGAAAACTTTTTCGTTTCTGCTCTCAAACTTTGCAAAACTATCATCGAATCCGTCCAGAAGAAACAGGGGCATTCACTCGGCAGCTCCAGTTCTTGCTTTATCATGCGAAACATATTAACTGCATCTAAAGCCGCTTCTAGTTCGAGCCTTGGTATTGTGTGATTTCCAGAACCAGCAAGAATACCTTTTCCCATCACCAATCTGCAAGTAGCAGATGAGTCTGAGTACACAGTGCGCAAGTAGCATACTACGCCACGAGCTACAGAAGAAGCATCTGAAAACAAATGTATCTGAATTTTCGTTTCATCACATATGTTAGGCTTAAAGCAACGAGGGATCCTAACATTTTTAAGTTGCTGTATGCTACTTTTCCAGGATTTCCATCTTTTTAAGTTGGCAAAATCGATGACCTCGTCCCAGCCAATCTTAGTTTGGCAAACAGCGCTGTAAATCAATCTTGCTTCAACCACCACCGGTGCCACAAATCCCAGTGGATCATAAAGGGAGTTTGTTATGGACAACATCTGTCGTTTGGTTACTTGATGTTCGGGTAAGTCAACAGAAAACCGGAATTCGTCAGTAGAAACATTCCAACTTATTCCCAAAACACGCATTCCCAAACTTTCACCGGGCATTGCATTTTGAAAATTCTGCGATTTTTCGCTGTTAGGTATACTGGACATTATACTGGAACTGGTAGATGCCCATTTGGTCAAGTTGAAACCGCTCATTTGTAACAGTTGTCGAAGGTCTCTAACCAATTTGACACCTTGCTCATCACTATCAACGGATACCAAACAATCGTCGACGTAAAAATTCTTTAACACGGTTTCAGCAATTATGGGGTCAAAAAACTTGCCAAACTCTCTAGCTGTTTCCCGCAAACAAAAGGTGGCGCAGGAAGGCGAAGATTTGGCTCCAAACAAATGTACTTTCATTCTGTAAACTTCGGGATCAAGGCTTAATTCTCCACCTGGCCACCAAAGGAACCGAAGGCAGTCGCGATCTTTCGGCGCCATTCTAATCTGGTAAGACATTGCTTCGATACCTGAAGCAATCGCAATTTGGCCCTTCCGAAATCTAAGTAGTACTCCAATCAAAGAATTAGTTAAATATGGTCCTTTCATAAGATGATTATTCAAGGACTGATTTTGAGCAATTGCAGCACAGTCATAAACGATACGAGTCTTTTTTGAAGTGACGACAGGATGGTGTGGTATGTACCACTGACGCCTGTTGCATTTAATTTCTTCGTCTGGAACCTTTTCTGCATAGCCTTTATTCAAAGTCGCGTCCATTTGTTCGGTGTACGCTTTGTGTAATAATTCATCACGCTGTAATCGCTTCTTCAAGCCTTTGAGGCGCTTCAGAGCAACGTCTTTACTATCAGGAAGTACGCAAGAATCGTCCCGCCAGAGTAATGGAAGTTGATAGTGGTCGTCCTCGCGCTTTACATTACGGCACATGGCGTCATAGGCAATAGGATCTTCTCTTGAGAATTTCAAACCAAACTCAAGCATCTCCTTGTGTGAGGACAACATCTTTATGAATTCCTCTTTATCATACAGATCAGAATTTCCTTGCTGACTGAAAAACTCTCCTTCATCCGTGATGATAAGGTCTTGAAGGCTATCAGTACCAGCCGGCCACGTCAATCCCTTTACAAAGAAGTTTACAGCTTTCTTTTGGGGAGGTGAATTCTTGAAGCGAATTCCTCTAAATACCCAACCAAGAGGTGTACGAATAGCATCAGGGATATCCTCAGGATCAGGTGAAAAACGACTCTCTAGACATCTGTGGGCAACAGGGTTGTCGTTTCCAATTAACAGCATGACAGAACCATTCGCAATCTGAGGAAGATAAACATCACGTAAATGCGCATGTGCGCATAAATCACGATCATTTGGTACATGATTTGGTTCAACGGGAATCTTGTCCACGACTATAACTTCTGTAAGAGTCATTACATTGTCATCATCTAGGGCGGATACATTCAAAGGCAAGGTCATCGAGGCCAAAGTTTCGGAATTACCATTCATGGTCTGAATCGAAATCTTCTGGGGAACACCACAACCGTGTGGAGTGTACGTTAGCTTCGATTCTTTCTTCCTTTTGACTATCACCACTTGGTCCACTGCGTGTTTGACTCTCCTCTGGAAAGCTTTCTCCCATATCTTCGGAGTGATCGCGCCATTGATGAACGTTCTCTGGAGGATGGAGCAGTGTATGATGAGCTGCTTTGTTTCTACATCGTACTTTCTTGCACTCCAACTGCGAGTAGCAACGCAAAGATATGTGGCCTGGGCGCAGGCACAGCTTACATAGGCGGTTGTCCACCACAAATTTCCACTTGTCTTCATAAGACCTAGAGGAAAACTTTCCGCATTGGTAAATCTTGTGACGTCCTTTGCAGTACATGCAGATGTCTGCTTCAGTTTTTTCAGACCCGTGTTTACCGGGCGCTGTCGTTGTGTAGACTTGCGCCTTTCCTTTGTAAGCTCTTGCATTTGTCTTCGTCAAACGAGAATACAGTTTTAGCCCGTAGACTGAATTGGCAACTCTCGCCTGCTCTTCAATAAATTTGGTAAAGTGGTGGAATCCGGCGACTTTACCGGTATTATCACTGACTTCCACAGAGGTTTTCACCCACTCTTCTCTCACAGAGACTGGCAATTTACTTATCAACGTCGTGATAAAGTAAACAGTATCTAAGCTGGAGGAACCCGGAGTGCTTTCAAGAGACGAGCAGCAACGTCTCAACAAGACAGCCAGTTTGTTCAAGATCTCCGGATCTTTGTCCAACATATTGGGAAAGGCGCGTAACCTCTCTTCACACGCCTGCGCGATGACATGTGGTTGTCCGTACCGACGTCTAAGTTCCTCCCATGCCATTTCGTAACTACATTGGGTACCCTGGTAGTCGGCGTAATGCCTAATCTGCTCAGCAACCTTCTGATTGCAGTGTTGCAGCAGGTAGGACAGTTTTTTATCTTTAGGCAACCAGTCAGCAATATGGGCTTTAAACCGATTGCGAAAGGCAAGGTAATCTAAAGGATCCCCATCAAACTTTTTCACATCCGGTTTTGGCAATAATTGCTCCCTGATATCGGAGCGGGGCTTGTAATAATTAACGTTATGACGTCGAGAATGTGAAGGACAGGGCTCAAAGGTATTTGGTGCAGGAGTCATTTGAGGTTATGCCCCAAAACTGTTCACTTGGGGCAAAGGTTGAAAGTGGTGACCAAAACCATTTTCTGGGGGTGGTGGCTGATAGTGATAGTCAGAAGGATTCACAGAAATCGGGGGATAAAATCTAGGATTAGACAGTTGGACATCGTTAGGTTCAACAGACGGGGTGAGGCGCTGTGGACTTAGTCCTGGCTCAGCCAAAGGGGGACATGGCAGATTTGAACGTCCTAGATGATCTTGTGGGGTCGGTAAGATAGGAAAGTTCTCCGGTGGGTAAGCTACAACACTTTTCTTATCTTGTTCTGAGGGGGTCTTAGCTCGCTCCCATAGCGCTGCTTCTACTTCGGCAAATTGGATCTTGCGCAGATCCTCCGCTTCTGCTAATTTCCTTTCGAAGGCGGCCTTTTCCTCCTCTTCCCTACGCCGCGCATCGTTTTGGCGTTTCGCATACTTGGCCATTTCGATCTTAACAATTAATTTCCTTTGTTTATCACTGCTGGAGGAGATAGAGCTCAAATTATCATATCCACCGTCGGCATCCATTGTGCAACACTTCAAATGTCTGACTGCGAGGTATGTTGAAGCTGGTCCCTACCGCAGAATAATAAACGGCACTTACTTTAATCCAGTCCAGATAACTCTACCACTTGTCAATACGAAAACTTTATGTTGACTCACGGAATTCAACTTGAAATTACGCGCCTACGTTATTCATCCAAACACGACTTGAACATATACCAAATTAATTATCAGGCGAATACACGATCAGGCGGTTTTCTACAAAAGGCACACATAAGAAAAGCACGAACAGCGAAACGCTACGAAAGTATATAAAGCTAGCACGTACCGTATTGTTGACTTCTATCAGCGAACCAACCGTCGCAGTAGGTCGAGCCAGCCGTACAAAACTATAATTATTAAGATCCTTAGCTACTTTCAAATAGAACACTCGATATCATAAACTGACTCACAACTCGCTGTAGGTACAGCATCTACCAGCAAGTGAAAAAGGCTGACACAGCAAAGCAAATAAGTGGCTAACGTTTATGACGTAACAGTAACGACACTGTCGAAAAAAGAAAACACAACAGTTGGGTCGAAATGGCTGTTGGCCTTCCCGAGGGTCCCAGTTACCCCGGGCACTCCCCTTCATTTTTTCGCTATGCTGCCTCCTGAACGACCGCAGAAGGGCAGCACACAGCATCCACAAAATTGGTCGCCTGTTTTCACTTTTTCTTTTCTCCAGTTCTACTCTTGCCCTTCTTCGTCTCCTCATTTTTCTCCTTCTCCTGATGAGCGGTAACGTTCATCCCAACCCTGGCTCCATCTTTCCTTGCTCTGTGCGCACTGGAAATGTGACCTGGAGGGGCAAGTCAGTGCAATGCTGCACCTGCTCCAAATGGGTCTATCTAAGGTGCTCACAACTTTCCTTGTCCAAATTCAGAGCTCTAGGCAGCTCTCACTCTTGGAGCTGCCCCTCCTGCCGTAACACTGTGACTCTTTCCTCGGACTCCTCTGATATGTATACCTCCACTGTACAATCTGGCCCCCCCTCTACTGATGCTTCACTCTCGCCCCACCCTCGTCTCCAAACCTCCTTTCCCATCTGCCCATTCTATATCTCCTACCTACGCTCCTTCACCACCGTCCCTTGCTCCTGGCCGTCCTTCTACGCCTCCTGCCTCCTCTCCCCCTGACTCTCTCAGGGTTCTTCAATGGAATGCCGGAGCTCTCCGAGCAAGGAGCACTGAACTACTTCACTTTCTCTCGTCCCATCCAGTCGACCTTATCTGCATCCAGGAATCCAATGTTAACTCTTCTTCCTCTTTCCGGATTCCTGGATTCTCTGCTCTGCGTTCTGATCGCACCCACTCCCGGTCTGGCATTCTCTCGTGATGCCACGCACGCTAGCGGCGGCGTCGTCATTTTCGTCAGGCATGGCCTATCCTTTTGTGAACTTTCTACATCCTCTTTTCTTCGCTCGATCCCTACTCTGATTATGTAGGGGTCAACATCTCTCTTAACAAATCCTCCTCGGTGTCATTTCTTAATGTGAACGCCCCCCTATTCGCTCCTCCCCAACGGATGGCAGAACCGATTCCTTCTCTCCCTCCATTCTTTCCTCCTCCAGAAATCTCTTCATTCTGGGGGACTTCAATTGCCATCACCCCCTCTGGGACTTAAGAGGTACTTCCGACCCCCGCGGGGAGGAAGTATTTGACTGGGTCATCTCTTCTGACCTCCTCCCCCTCAATAACCCTGACACACCCACCCTTCTCCATCACTCCTCTGGCAGTCGCTCCTCCCCTGACATCTCGTTTGCTCCTTCTACTCTTGCTTTTTCTTGCTCTTAGGAGGTGATTCAGGGCCTGGGTTTTGACCACCTATTCTTCTATCCGTCCCTCTCTCTCCGGTCTTTCGCCCCAACGAGCGTCACCCTTCCTTCAATTTTCAGAAAGCTCGCTGGGATGGCTTTGCATCCTCTTTTGACTCGCACTGTCTTTCTGCAGAGGAATACTCGTCTTTTTCTCTTTCTTCTGCTGCTGCTCTCTTTACCTCTCTGGCACTGAATGCGGCCAAATCTTTCATTCCTTTCGGCCACATCAAACGCCCTCCTAAAGCTTGGTGGTCTGCTGAGGTGGAAGAAGCGGTTGGTGAAAGACGCAAGGCTTTGCTGCCGCTCACAGAAGTGATGAAGATCGCCAGGCTTACATCTCCGCTTCTCGACGTGCCTCGTCAGTCATCGCCAAGGCGGAGGCATGGCAGACGACTTGCTCCTCTCTCTCACCTAGGTCTAACCCTAAATCTGTGCACTCTCTTCTTCGCTCTATCGCTAGCTCTCCTTCCTAGTCTTCCTCCTCTCCTAACTTTCCTAACTGTTCTTTTCCCAGGGAATTGGCTTCGGTTTATGCCGCTTACCTGCGATCTCACTTTTCCGTTTATCAGCCAAAGGCCCTGCGCAGCAGAGCTAGAGGCTACCTCACTGAGCTCCACCGAGCCACGTGCCCTATGGAGTCTCACTCGTCCTTTTGCTCTCCTTTCTCTCCCGCTGAATTTCATGCGGCTGCCTCCAATCTTACCCCATCCACTGCCACTTGACCAGACAAAGTTGCCTATTCTATGCTAAAGCATCTTCCTCGCTCTGGCATGGATTTACTTCTTTACATCTTCAATCTTTCCTGGATTTCACATTCCTTTCCTTCCATCTGGAAGACATCTTCCATTCTTCCCATCCACAAGATGGGAAAGCCTCTCGACTCTCCTGCTTCCTTCCGGCCTATCTCTTTCTCACCTTCTGCGTATCACAGCTGTTTGAACGCATCATTCTATCCCGTCTTCTCTTCTTTCTGGAATCTAATTCTATTTTCTCTCCCCGCCAGGCCGGTTTCCGCCCTGGACGGTTTACACTCGATCAAATTCTGTACCTTTCTCAGTCCATTTCGGATGGGTTTAACAAACCCAGGCCGGTCTCTCGGACGATCCTGTCTACTATTGATTTCTATAAAGCTTTTGACTCTGTCTGGTATCCCGCTCTTTTCCACAAACTTATTTCGGCTGGCCTCCCTCCTTCCTTTGCTCGTTGGACTCAATCTTACTATTCTGATAAGCGCGCTTGTGTGGTTTTTCAAAATCACAAAAGTCGTTTCTTTCGAGTCTATTGAGATGTTTCGCAAGGATCCGTTCTCGGCCCTGTACTTTGCTCTCTATTCATTAATGATCTTCCGGCCTCTCTGCCTTCTTCCGTCAGCTGCTCTTTTTACGCTGATGATGTGGCCATTTGGTCCTCCTCCCCATCGGTCCCCACTCCGGTGGAGGCCACACAAGGAACTCTGTTTCGATTGGAGCGCTGGTCTGAGTACTGGTGTCTTCCTCTCAATCCGAGCAAATGTGAGGCCTCCTTGTTTTCTATTGATCCCCACCAAGCTAACCTCCAGCCCAACCTCCTCCTACTCGGCTCCCGCCTCCGTTTTAATCCCACTCCAACTTTTCTCGGGGTCACTTTCGACCGCACTCTTTCTTTTTCTAAGCATGTATCTTCGCTGAAGGCCAAGTTTTTCCCACGTCTCAAGGCCTTACGCTGTATCTCTGCTTCCTCATGGTGCCCACCTAAGGAGTCCCTCTCTCTTCTGTACAAAGCTTTTCTTCGGCCCCTTCTCACCTACACTTAACCCGGATGGTTTCCTTTCCTAAGCGCTACCGATTTCATCAAATTGGAACGCCTCCACCGATCGGCCAGTGGCGCCATCACCGGCTGTTTCTCGTCCTGCCCTATTCCTCTACTACTCACCGAGGCTTCATTACCTCCCCTACGAGTCACTCTGACTCATTTCACCCTTTTTTGTTATGAGCGGGCTCTTCGTCTCCCAACCTCGTTTCCTATTTCAGGTTTGGCCAGACTTGGAGTGAAACCAAGACTCTGTAGATCGTCCTGGAGAGTTTTTGCGTCCACTCACCCGCTCATGCTTCCTACTACTTGTTCTAGGAAAGCTCTTCTTGCTTGCCCTCTCTGTCCTTCTTGGAATCTGCCTTCCTTCACCGTGGAATCTACCCTTTCCTCTCCATGATCTCGCTCTGATCCCCCTCTCACTCGCCAAGGTGCGGCTCTTGCCCACCTTGACTCTCTCCTCCCTCATGACCTGGTACTCTGGACAGACGGCTCTGTTCCTTTTCCTTTTGGCAAGGGCGGCTCCGGCGTACTTGCCAACTGCTCTCTCTGTGGCACTGAGGCCACTCTTTCCTTTTCGGCAGGCCTAGTATGTTTAAGTTTTTCCGCTAAAGCCTGCGCCATTCTTCACGCTCTTTGCTGGTCTCGGTAGCACCAACAAGTCTGCCATTTCTCTTCTCTTCTCCTACTATCTGGCTCTTGTTCTGTCCTTTCTTCTTATCTCAAACTCTGTGTCAGATCTGGCAGGAACTGTCTTCTCTCTCCTACTGTTCTATCAAGCTACAATGGGTCCCCGGACACTAGTTTCTCCCGGGGAACGACACGGCTGACAAGCTTGCCAGACTGGGAGCGCTACTTGCACCCTCCGCAATCCGTTGTAGTCTCTCTCCTCTTATCCACTCTTGTCTTATCTCGGACTGTCTCTTCGAAGTACTTTAACACACAGGTTCCCTCGATTTCCACCGAGGAACTTGTGCTTCCTCGTCATGCTCGCTGTGTTCTATCTCGTCTTCGCTGCAATGGACACAGCCTTCTTTTAGGTTGTTATCTCTCTAGGATTGGCAGAATCGACAATCCTTCCTGCAGCGCCTGTGGACACTCGTCCCAGGACATCTCTCATCTCATTCTGCACTGTCCAGCTACGGACTCTTTGCGCCGCTAACTCTTTGGCGACTCTCTGTCTGTTTACGACCTCTGGTCCAAACCCTGGGGAGTTGCCCGGCTTCTGGGGCTCCATGGTCTTCCGCCATGTCCCCATCCCTCGGAAGGGGTCGGGTAACCAACAACAACAAAAACACTTGTAATGGAGAATACAGGTACCTCTCAGCTCAACTAACAAATCTGCAGTAGAGAGCGTCTGATTGATCCTTTAACGAGCGGACAAAGGTGTCACCGGTACCATAAGATATCACAATCATACGTTAAACAGGATAATAAGAACAAAAATATATTTCCAACGATATAAAACAAACGGCACGCTACAGTATTGCATGTGTAAAAGCATTCCCAAAACATGGCAATAGCTTATTTTCTATCCAAAAATACAAGCTTGAGACACAAGCACAATGGTGTTTGCTCAGATTCAATAATTCTTAACCCTTAAACGGTTATTACAGGCTAGCAACGCCTGGTGAGAAGTAAAACTGGCTTAATTTCTTAGTCAATTTTTCATGCCCTTGCTCCGGAAATTCCTAAAATAGTTCTACAACCAAAGCTCAATTCAGCGAGTTAGAATTGTGATTGAGGCCTCCAAGGCCCAGCTGTAATTGAGATTTGGTCTACTTGTTTATAGAGTCCACTTTTAGCCGATCGACATGTCCAAAAGACTAGATATTTTTGCTGAGTGACCAAAACCAGAGGCCAATACTTAGCGATTATTAATGGAGATGTGAGAATCTAGGCTTTATTAACAGAAGTGTTCGCTATTAAATTTATCAAAACTACACAAAAACAAGTTTTTGTAGTTAAACATCAATTTTGACTCATGATCATGTACCAAAAAAGAATAAAGTTTAAGTGGCATCAATTCAGTTTTTCCTTTCTAGTTTTAATATCGGGGCTCATAAGCCATTAATCACTGTTTGTGTCATAAACAATAATTATAGCTCAAGGATTATACAAGACTGAAGAAATTTCTAAAACAAACGCCACAGATCGAATTCAATTATGGGAAAGATGCGCCGGTAGAAGTTGAAATGCAAGTCTCTATCAAAAAGCATCACATCATATAAGGTAACCCAAGACAAGATTGATGTTGTATTTGGTAAATCTATTTTTCTTGACATTGCACTTCTTTCACCAAATGAAGCAGGGTTAAGTTTTCTGCATGATGATTTGAAATTTGGCAGCAGGTAAACTGCTTACTTCGGCAGTCACAACACTATTGATTCCAAAATTATCAAGCGCTCCTCGCACAAAGCCACAAGACACAGCGAGAAACTGCAACAAAAATAGAGTTACTCATGGTGGTAGTCTAGGCCAACTAATCTTTTATCTTATCACTGCAAACCGTAAGTCGACTTTAGGGGTTATTTTAAACTCGAACACCAGAGTTTTCGCCAGCTTAAACGCGCTGATTCAGTGCAGGTTTACCACTACACACTCGCTTTCGAACCAGAATTTTCGTTTGAGCGAGGCACTTTAAATTTCGGATGCCCTTGCTGACGAAAATTAATAGTGCTTTATGGAATTTAAAAATGCACACTTTTTGTTCTTAAATATGAAACGACTACCGCTGCAACTACTGAGAACAGAAACGTAAGTGGGTTTACCCCTTTAAGGGATAATGTATCACATGTTACATGATTGTTAATTGTTAACACATTACCATGTAAAAACCATTTTTCTGAAATTCATTGTAATTTTGTTATTACCGAACAATTAGGTATGGTCTCAAATTTTATGAATGAAAATCTCATGATCCTTTAAGAGTTATTAAAACACTTTACAGAAATTGTTGAAAAAACAACCAGCAAACCAGTACAAACTACCTTTAGCAGGAGGCATAAATAAGCTCAAACCTACTCATTAATTCAAATATAGGAAGAGACAGCTTCAAATTTAAAGAGGGAGGCAAGGAGCTAACTCTTTAAGCTACAATTGCAGATCTTGTATCTTTATTGGGGAAGGGGGTTAAGTTAATCTTTTTTGAAAAACAACTATTCCAAAGCAATCGCTTGGCCAATTTTGGTAACAAGGATCCAGGCAGCAGAAGCTTTAAAAAATTAGAGGGAGGATCTGATACCCGGTAAAACTTAAAACTAAATTAACCAAAATACAAGGATCCAGTGAGCAAAAGCTTTAAAATATTAGAGGGAGAATTTGACGCCCTGAAAAAATTAAAACTAAGCAAACTAAAATATAATTTCTAATTAATTCCAAGTTTTTCAATGTAAAGCTGAAAATTTTGGGCGGCAGCCCGCCTAGCAGGGATAAATTAAGAGGAAGGGATGATAAGGATAGAGTCCAAAACCCACAAACTTTAGGGAGCCTCAGAAAATTTATATTTTCATTGCACTATTAATTCGATACTGAATTTTATCGACAAATCCTCAACCCTAGAAGCACGGCATTTGAAATGGTGTGGTAAAGCAAGCTGTATTACCCTATCTTGTATCTGTTGTTGTTTTATTCCGATCCCTTGCCATTTCTTCCCCTTCCTAGGATGGGGGCATGGCAGAAGACCATGAAGCCCCAGAATCTGGGCAACTCTCCAACGCCTAGACCAAAGATTGTACAGAAAAAAGAAATTGCCAAAGAGCGAGCGATACGAAGAGCCTGTCGCAGAACAGTACAGAATGAGAACAGAGGCGTCCTGAATGGGATGACAACAGGCGCTGCACAAAGAACTCTCAATTCTACCAATTTTAGAAAGAGAAGAATTCAACAGAAGGCTCTGTCTGTTGCAGCAACGATGAGAGAGGACAAACAAGTGTTAAGAGGCTGCATAACTTCTTCGGTGTATACAGAGGGAACCTGCTTGTCAAACAATTTTGATGAGACAAATATACTCTCAGCACGAGAAAAGAGTGGATAAAAAAGAGATTACATGGGACAGTAGATGGCTGGAGCAGCACACCCTGCCTTGCCAACTTATAGACCGTGTCATTATCTGGAAGAAATGAGTGACCAAAACCCATTGTAGCCTGATAGTAGAAGAGGAGGAAAAAAAGCATAGTTTCGGCCAGATATGTCAGAAAGTGTGAGATAGAAGGAAGGACAGGAAGAAGAAAGCCTAGCAAGGACAGAGCTGGAGTATGAGAGAAGGGAAGAGAAGCAGCAGTTTGGTTGGTGCTGCTGCGACCAGCAAAGAGCTTGCAGAATGGCACAGGCTTTAGTAAAAAGCTTAAACATACTGGGCCTGTCAAATAGGAAATGGTGGCCTCAATGCCACAAAGAGAGCAGTTGCAAGTATGCTGGAGCCACCTCTGCTGAAAAGAAAAGGGACAGCCAGGCATCCAAATCACAAATTGCAAAATGGGAGAGAGCTGCACCTTTGCGACAAAGAGGAGAGTCCGGTTGAGAGCATAGAGTGGAGAGAGAGTGAGCTTCACACTGAAGGAAGGTGGGTTCCATGGAGTGAAGGGAGGACAAGTAGGGAGAGCCTCCTGAAGGAAAAGAGGAGAAAGCAGAAGCAGGTAAGTGGACACAGACTTTCCTAGAGAACCCGCAAAGTCTAGGTTTCACTCTGAGCTTGGCCAAATCAGAAATGAAAAGAAGGTTGGAAGACAAAGAGCCAGCTCATAAGATGACTGGGCAAAATGAGTCAGGGTGACTCGTAGGGGAGAAAGGGGCACAGCTAAAAAGAGGGATAAGTAGAACGAGAGGCAGCCAGTGATGATGCGACTAGGTGAAGGGGTTCCAACTTAGTAACGTTGTTAATGCTGAATAATAGAAACCATCCAAGCATAAGGGACCTCACCAAAGCTTTGTAAGGAAGAACAAGGGACCACTTGGAGGGGTCCCATGAGAAAGCATATATACAGTGAAAGGCCTTGAAACAAGGGAAGAACTTGGCTTTAAGCAAAAACACATGTCTTGAAAAGGAAAGAGCCTATCAAAGGCGATTCCAAAAGAAGTTGGAATGGGATCAAAACGAAGAGGAAGTTGAATAAGAGGAGGTGGGGCTGGAGATTGGCTTGATGGGGATCAAGAAAAAGGCCTCACATTTTTTTGGATTCAAAGGAAGACATCAGCACTCCAGTTAAACCAGAGCTCCTTGTGTGGTCTCTACTGCAGCAGGGACCAAGGGGGAGGAAGACCAGATGGCCAGATCGTCAGTATAAAGAGAGCAGCTAAAAGAAGTAGGTAGAGACGTAGGAAGATCTTTGATGAAAACAGAGAAAAGAACAAGGCCAAGAATGGATCCTTGCAAAACACCTCAATGGACTCAAATGGAGTGACTTTTTGTAATTTTGAAAATCTACACAAGTGCGCCTGTCAGAAAAGAAAGACCAAGTCCACTGAACAAAGCAACCTGCGAGGTCAACTGAAATAAGCTTCAGAAAGTGAGCGGGATGCCAAACAAAGTCAAAAGCTTTAGAGAAATTAACAGTAGCAAGAACTATCTGAGAGCCTGGGTTTGGTTTGTTATATCCATTTAAAATGGATTGAAAAAGATAAGAAATTTGATCAATAGTAGACTGAACAGAGAGCAAACTGGCTTGACAAGGAGAGAGAGAATGGAGATGGACTCTGGAAAGAAGGGTACATGGGATAGAATGATGCACTTATACAGTTTTGAGCAGCAGAAGGAAGAGTAAGAGAGATAAGCCAGAAGGAAACAGGTGAGTAGAGAAGTTTTCTTACCTTGCAGGTGGGAGCAAAAAAGAAAGACTTCTAAATGGAAAGAAAATATTGAAGACTAGAAATAAGTGAGGGAGGTGCTTCAGCATGAAGTAGACAACTCTGCATGAGCTAGTAGTGGTGGAAGATGAGAGGTTGGCAGTAAGTGCGAGAAATTCAATGGAGATGAGAGGAGAGCAAAAAGAAAAATGAGACTCTTTGGGGCACCATGCACGGCAGAGGTCAGGCATTTAACCTCTGGCTCTCTCACGCAGAGCCTTCGACTGGAACATTTACCAGTGAGAGTGCAGGTAGGTGGCATAAGCTGAAACCACCTCCCTGGGAGAGGAGCAGTTGGGAAAGTTAGAAGAAGTACAACCAGAAACAAAGCAAAGAATAGAACAGACTGATTTAAGAGAGAGATGACCATGTCTTGTACAAAGCCTTAGCTTTGCCTTTGACGATAACAAAAGAGGCTGGTCAAGAGGCTGAAATGAAAGCCAGGTGCTCTTCACCACTTGTGAAGCAAAAGCTTTGCATCTTTCCCTTACTGCTTCTTCCATTTTAGAAAACTATCGGCTTGAAATGGCATTGGATGCGGCCTAAAGGAATGGAAGATTTGGCCACATTCAGTATCAAAGCGATAAAGAGTGCAGCAACAGTGGAAAGAGATGAGTATTCTTCAGCAGTAGCAGAATGAGAATCGATGTAAATAGCAAAGTCCATGACAACAAGCTTTCTGGAAATTGAAGGTAGGAGGATACTCATTAGGGAAGGAGAGTGGAGAAAAGGTAAGAAGAATTGGGTGGTAATCAAAGCCCGAGTTCTAAAGCATCTTCCATGAGCAAAAAAGGCAACAGGAGGGAGCAAATGCCTGAGAAATGGTAAAGATAAGTAGAAGTCCCAGGGTCATTGTGGGGAGAAGGTTAGAGGAGATGAAGTTTCCCAGAATGATTTCTGGAGGAAGCGAGTATGGAGGGAGAAAAGGAGTCGAGTCTACTATCTGCCAAAGAAATTGAATAACAGGAATAGAGATACTTAAAAGAGCAAGAGGGAAGTTTTGAGCAAAATGTTGACCCCCACAAAGCGAGTAGGGGTCAAACAAAAAGAGGTTTAGAGTTCAGAAAAGGATATACCCGGTCTAATAAAAATAACCACCACCGCAAGTAATTATGTGAAAGAAAGCCAGAGCAGTACTGAGTGCGATCAGAATGCAGAACAGAGTACCCAGGGATCTGTAAAGATGAAGAAGAGCTGAGATTGGATTCCAGGAAAAACTTTAACACTTCTGGAATGAAGAGTTCCTGGGTATCATTGGAGAATCCTAAGCGAGTCAAGAGAGAAAAAGAGTTGGGAAGAGGTTGAGGGAGGAGTTAGCAACAGGGCAGAGGAAGAGTAAAAGGTATGTAAGTGAGAATGAGGGGAAGGAACTGTATGGCAAAAGGGAAGTTGCATGGACTGTTGAGCACAGTGGAGGTATATGTGCTGGTGGGTCCTGTAGACAATAACCCAGAGTTGGGAGAATCCCAGGAAAAACCATGATGCAACAGCAAGAACAACTCCAAGAGTGAGAGTTGGAAAAGGAATTAAACATCGTGGAAGAGAGGAAGGTGCACCTTAAATGTACCTATTTAGAGCAGGTACAGCAGCAGCATTAATTGTTTGATAGAATGTCATAATTGTGCACTTTCAAGCAAGTGAATCAACAACTCTACTTTTAATTCATAACAACAACATTGGCAGCGGCATAAGGAGTAATGTAGCTAGTGCCCGGTAGTAAAAAGGTTTAAGATCTTAGATTTAAATTTATCAACAAGGATATACCAGCTCACAGCAGTAATATTGATTAAAAATGAAAGATAGAATCTTGAAATCTGTGGTTAAGCTAGCAATGATGTTGGGTTCAAAAGCAATATCAATAACCAAGAAGGAGGAGGAGGAACTTGAAGTGACTAGGCTCAATGTGCAAAGGTTTTCATTTGGGGCAACCAGAAGGGCTGAGAAATGAAACCAGACATATATTACAAACGGCACATGTACAAAAACTCATTGAACAAGTGAGGGAAATAAGATTACGTTGGTTTAAGCATGTGAAGAGTTGTACAGCATGCTTGTCATAGAGTGTTGCATCTATAACTTACCAGGAAAAAGAAGAGAGACCAAAGTAGAGAATTATGTACTGTTAAAAGCAAGATAGGAGGGTAATGTACCTGTCAGTGGAAGATACAAAAGATAGACAGAGGTGGAGAAATTTGATATACAGTGGCAATCCTTTATGGGAAAAGAAGCAAGATTAAGAAGTTTACATTGCCTCCTTTGCTAATCTTTGAGAATATCATGCTTGGTCGACTTAGCATTACCAACATTGACTGTTAAGCATAATGGCTGTTAGTAATACGTAGGAGCTGTAGTCCAAGCAATTGGCTTGCAAAATGCGCCTAAGTTTATACATGAAAATTTGGCTTAACTATGATCTGTCTTCAGCACTGTCAATGGTAGTCAACTTTCAGAGATCAGCTTTCCCCCCATCATGGATGGAGCACAGCATGGGTTTAATATCACTTAAAATGTTTTACAAGCCTTGCAAGAGACATTAATATATCTCTTGTTTTTGCAATTTTGCTTACATGAAACTGTTTCCAAAAATATAAGTCAGAAAGTAAATATCAATATTGTTTCAGCAAATAGGATGATTAAAAGGTTTTGTGACACAGATGTATTTTATGCAATCATGACATGCATTTACATCTTAGAGGTGAATTAAAACAAATGTTCTGACGTTTTATGTATTCTGAGACATTCACTGCATTGAAAGGACCTTGCAAATACTTTAGCATAGGGTCACACCAACTGCAAATCCACCCCTGTTGTTGAGTATCTTTGCCAACAAATTTATATGTATAAAAGTTTACCTTTGGTGCACTATCAAGATATTGCTTGCCTGCTGAGATGTGAGTGAATAATTTAAAGCTGTTATCTTGAAGAACATACACACCCTAATAAAATAAGAATTAATAAACCAAAACATAGGGAAACAAAAAATAGGTATAATTAAAGTTTACGTAGGTAAATTATTCAAGCTGAAAAACAATGGAAAAAAAGAAGAAAGGCAGTGTACACTGAAGGGGCAGGCCCGGTATGTAAATGTACGGGGCAGTGTACACTGGAAGGGAGTGTACAGGGTGGGGGATAGAGGCCTGGGGGTGCAAAATTTTTTTAATTGGTTTTTATAATTAACCATTCAGAAACGACCAAAAGTCACAAATTTTTCACCCCCAGGTCTCTATCCCCCACCCTGTACACTCCCTTCTAGTGTACACTGCCCCGTACATTTACATACTGGGCCTGCCCCTTCAGTGTACACTGCCTTTCTTCTTTTTTTCCATCGTTTTTCAGCTTAAATAATTTACGTACGTAAACTTTAATTTTACCAAAAAATATGATACATTAACAGCTGACAATTGACTGTAATCTTACAAGCAATAAAAGTTCAAACATCTTCAGTGAATCTTATTTTGTTGCAAATAGTCAAGCACATTGAACTAGTTTATCTTTTAAAACGAAGAAATGCTAGTGTATGCAATACAACACACCCATAATGATGCATTCAAACATGTTAGCACTCCCATTTGCCAAGACTTAAACACAAACTTCAATAATATGTGTATCTGTAAGCACCAAATAACAGACTGGAAAGCAGAGAATAAACAAGCCCTAATAGACTGGATATTTTTACCACCTGTGGTATTAAATTGATCTAGTCTGACATTGCACAAAAATAATGAACGCTCATTGAAAATTTCTTTTGATAGGGACTTTATTTGAAGCAAGAAAGCATACACAAAAACATATGTTTACAAACAAAAAAATCTAACACTACAAGATGCAGAATGAAAACTCAAACCTGATGATTTGTCCTTAAATTATCAACTTGTTTTTGAAACAAAGCTATCCAGAAATCTCTACAAATAAATTTCATAATATCCAAGTCATCTTTGAATCTAGAAGTGTCTTTGGTTAATTGTTCACCAAGACTTTGTCCTATCCGAAATCCAATGGATTCCAATTGAGTAACACACTTATTCTAAAAAAAAATTATCTGATTTACTCTTGTTATAGGCCAGGGGGTGCAACTATTATTGCAATGTTTCATGATATACAATTGTATTTGAAAGAAAAACAAATACATTCACCTGCCAATAGAGAGAGAAATTATCCAGCAAAATTGAAATATGGTAATTGATATTAATTGGAAATCATCCAATTGATATCAATTACCATGTTTCCGTAAATTTTTATGTTTTAGTGTTGTCCCTCATAGGTTTGCAATTTATCACTTATGAGATCTGTAGGCTAGTTCTAGCACAGTCAAGTTCTTTTGAGATCACAACCCTGCTTACCAACTACAGCACCCCACAATCTATGAGTCGACAATTTTACATATAACAGTCCACCAAATAAAGTTTGTAAGAGATATGGGTGACACTAACTGGAATGCAGACATTTTATGACAGACATACTGTAGCGTATATCCATAATGTCTGCTTTATACAACATCAATGTTGGGGTTAGGGTTAGTGTTAGGTTTCGAATATAGTTAAAATTAGGATTAGCTGAGATGGCAAGATATTGCAGACAAGAGTCTGTTGTGCTGTATGGGTCATGTTGTATGCCTCTGACCAAGACTATAAGCATCTACATTTTAAGCACATTCATTTCTACCTTTTCGTCAGCATGACCTGCATCAATATACGCAATTAATTCACTGTGGAGTAATTCAAATAACACACTTGGTCCATCATCAACCGTATTCATCACAACACGCCTACCCAATACATCAAAGTTGAAACAACACAATGCTTACACATCTGAAGACGTAAAAACAAGAAAAATGATTTTTGGACAATGCATATGTGCAGGTTTGGATTAGGATGCAAAAATTGGAACGTGGATTGAAGACTTCAACAATGATTGGGCTTACTATAAATCCCGTTTTAGCCAGGACAGCCCCGTTTTTTCAGGCCTTACCCCAGTCAGTTGATTGAAAGTCCCGGATTTTCATTCAGTCAGCCAGCATAGCTGGACCTACGGTATTTAAACGTTCGTCCCGATAAGCTAAGGCATTTTGAAAGCTAACTCAAGCTGGATTACGATTTGGGTCGGAAGAGACACAAAAGTGGCAACAAATCAGGTGACACCCCCGTTTTGGATGGAATTTATTGATTTGCTTTAGAACTAAGGTAAATTCCACCCAAAATGGAGGAATGCTTCGAAAAAAAAAGGTCAGCGCCTGTAGTGCCGCCACGTCCGGATTTTGCCTTGTCACCCATAGTCTAGGCCTACCATACGTCCTCTTTCAAGAGGATTTGTCCTCTTTTTTCTAAAAATATGAATGGTCCTCCGAGGACACTCCAAAGTAGCCAAATGTCCTCTTTTTTTACAATTTAGATTTTTAATTCTTACACTGCTCTATTGCAAATCCGTAACAACACCCATTGATAATTTTTCGTTCTGTTTTTACATCACAAATGTAATAATGAATTTAAATTTTCACGAGTAACCTTCGCTTGTCAGACGTTAAGAACAGTAATTGCGAGAAAGAAAAGTAAACCAGTTGAGTTGAGACTTTGAGAGAGCATGTAGCAGTGACTGTAGGGTGTAGGTTTTTCTGATAAAGTAAACGAGTTGTGATAAAGTAAATAAAGCTAAACAATAAATAATGCCAAAGAGGAAAAGTGTGTTTTCCGATGAACTACGGCAGAAGTATCCTTGTTTCAAAAAAGGACGTAGCGACTTTGAAGCTGAATGCATTACTTGTGGATATGGAACATTTATTTCTGTGGGAAACAAAGGCAGTATTAGCCTCGATGACCATATTAAAACCACAAAACATAAACAAGCTATTAGAGGTGAAACTTCATCTTCTAAAATGACTGACTATTTTTGTAAACCTGGCACTAAGTCAGAAGATGAAGTTGCAGCTGCCGAAGCCACCATGGCATTTCATACTGTAAAGCACCATTACAGCTATAAATCTAACAACTGCACATCCACTTTGATGGCAAAGATATTTCCTGATTCTAGCACTGCAAAGAAGTTCTCTTGTGCTCGCACAAAGATTGAAGCCATCGTAAATAACGTACTTGCTCCAGCGTCTGTTCAATGTGTGCTGAATGATATAGAAAAACATGAGATTATGTATCTCGGAGTATCCACTGATGGCAGCAATCACAAATCTACAAAACTTTTTCCTATTGTCATACAATATTTTGACTGGAAAAATGGAGGCATGCAGTCTAAATTGCTTGATGTCAGAAGCCTTAAAGACGATACATCTTTGACTATTGCAAATGAAGTTAAGGAAACACTGAAGAAAAGGAGGCTCTTTGACAAATGCATTTCCTTTACTGGTGATAATTGCAACACCAATTTTGGTGGTATACACCGAAAGAGAGGAAACAACGTTTCTACTCATTTGAAAAGTGAGGTACCTGCTTTGGTTGGGGTAGGTTGCCCAGCACATATTCTGAACAACTGTTTACATCACGGTGTAAATCAAATGAGTCTTGATCTTGAAAGTATTATTTACAAGACCTATCAGCATTTTTCCATTTATACTGTTCGTACAGAGCAATTGAAAGATTACTGTGTATTTGTGGAAATAGAGTACAAGAAACTCCTTTCCCACAGCGTGACCAGATGGCTTTCACTTTATCCTAGCCTTTCTAGAATGATCCATATGTACCCTGCTATTCAGTCTTATTTCTTATCCATTGACAAGCCACCTGTTCTTCTAAAACATTTTTTTGAAAATTCGCTGAGTGAACTTTATTTGAAACATCTGCAATCCTTTGTAGATGTTTTTCATAAACACGTCCAAAACATTGAACAATCAAAAATATCTCTTGTTGAAGTTGTTGCTAATCTTGACTCTGTAAAGACAATCATTCTCCAAAGGAAAAGACAGATGTTTGTATCTGTTCAAGTTAAATCAAAACTGGCAGAACTCAGAGAAGAGGGAAAAGAGCAGGAGTGTGATTTATTCATGTCTGATGTATCTTCATTGTACGATTCCTGTTGCCTACTTGGATGAATGGACCACCTCATTTGCCGAATTCAAATGTTTTGACTGGATGTTCTTGTCCGAAATTAAAGAATGGGATAACGTTGAACGATGCATGAGGTATCTGGCAAAGAAAAACGTTGATGTTGATGATGCTAAACTGTTCGATCAATACCAAAACTTGTGCAAATTTGTGCTAAGCCGGCTTGAAACTGATGAAGTCGCGTTTTCTGAAATGAAGGTCCATGAAAAATGGACAGAATATTTTAAATATTGCAGAACCATAGAGTTCTATAGTGAACTGCTAAAATTCGCCCAATTCTTCTTCTGCATTATGGCTCATAATGCAAATGTAGAACGCATATTTTCTATGATGCAGACACAATGGTGCAAGGAAAGAGACAGCCTTTTAGCTGAGTCCGTTTGTAACATCTTAAAGGTTATGTACAATTCCAATCATATTTCGTGTAAGCAATTTTATGATGACATTAAAGCTGATCCTTCCTTATTGAAAAAAGTTAAGGGAACCGCAAAATATTCATGGGCTCAATCTGACTAATAAATTTGTGTTGTTTTAGTGTCTATTATTCCGTAACGTTTGCTGAATATAGTCTAGTGGGATGGTCTTATCCTACTTGCATTTTGCTTGCTGGCGAAACCTGTCCTCTTTTTGGGCAACGAAAATATGGTAGGCCTACCATAGTCAGGCTTGTTGTCTTGAAGCGTTCCGTTTTTCAATCACAAAAATATGGTAAGCCTTGCAATGATAATACAATATGGTAGTTTTTGATGTATCATAACATTTTCAACCCAAAACATTTAGCATAACTGTTGACCGTTGTTGTTACACTTGAGTGACTTTTGTTTAGATGTGCAAAAAGAAGTAGAAACAACATTTTACCAAAACGTGAAAATATAAAGTATAGAAACTGTATAGGCAAGAGGAAGTCATGTTAGAGCGTCCGCTTTGCAGTCGGTAGACCTGGGATTCAATCTCCTTGTCGAGTCATACTAAAAGACGTTAAAAAATGGTATCCGCAGCTTCCGTGCTTGGCACTCGGCATTTAGGGGAAGTTTTGGAGAACAATTCGGCAAGTTGACTTGTTGTGTCCTTGAGCAAGGCACTTTACGGGACGCCTCCGCCTTTATGTGGAAAACAAGTAGACCAGACATATCGCAAATGGCAACTCTTAAGTGAGTGCGGACATTCTGTCCAAAATACAGAGGTGGGCCCTTCCGCAAATCGGTGGGCAAATCAACAAATCCGCAAATTGCGAACTCAAGTTTCTATTTGCCGATTTGCGAACCTAATTTCCTACTGCAAATATTTGCGGTGAAAAACTGAAATTTACCGCAAATCCGCAAAGCAATAGGCAGTGTTGCCCGTTCCGCGGTAAAACTGCTTGGAAGAAATGGAAGCTCTTATTTTCTGGGTTGGAGGTTAACGTCCGAGAGGTGATGACCTTTTTTTTTGGAGGTCGACGGCAAAGTTTGATCTCCAAAAATAAAAAAACTCATCACGAGGACAAAATAACAGTAAATATTGTGGTTCAAATTTGCGGAATATATGTGCATTTGCGGTTGCGGAAGCGCGAAAAGTTACTGCACATTTATCGCAAATTTGCAGATTTTCGGTTGCGGAACCCTTCTTGCAGTTTTGTGAAACTTGCGGTTGCAGAATTGAGTGTAAATTTGCGGTGCCCAGCTCTTCCAAAATATAGCGATAGAATTCGCTTTCTCGTGAATGGAGCATAAATATGGCAAATATAAAAAAAATATATAAAATAATGATCCCACCACAAAAGGTCGCTAATGATCTTTAGCGAAGCATTAAATCTCCAAAACACAAAATAGACGAAAAACTGCAAGTGCAATGAAGTTGCCTCTATAAATGGACTAATCTGTGCAGACTGCCAGAAGTAGCAGGTGAGCTGCCATCTTGCCAAACCCAGCAGTGGATTTGGACTATAGTGCACGTTGCACGGTACAATGCAGTTTAGTGATAGAAAAATGAAAATATTGGTGGCAATGCAATTTAGCTTACATTCAGCCTGTGTTACAAAATAACCATAAGGCACCTATCAATGCTTGAAAAAAGGTGCTTTTTCAGTTGTTACCCCAGGCCGCCATCTTGGATGTATGGGGCAAAATCGAACTCCCAGTGTAAACTCTACTTTACATTCACATAGTGGGCCTTCCCTTTCGGTTTACACGGCCTTTGTCCAATTAGACTACCCTGTCAGTGAAGATTTAAACCCATAATCCTAGTATCTTAAGTCGCACTCTATCCAAGATGGTGGCCTAGGGTAACAAACGAAAAAGTGCCAAAAAAAGCAAATTAAAAGAAAAATGTTGAGTAGGCTAGTCAGAAAAGAATTCAAATTTATCATCTGAACATTTCTGTTCTAATCAACTAGTCATCTGATGATTTTTTATTATATGTGATTCTGTTACTGGTATTCTAGTACCGTATCTACCAGTACTATAGGATTTCTGGCTTCCTAGGCAATGTGGACAAGTTAGTGTGAGCACTGTTAATGGTAGAAATGATCAAGTGTTCAAACCCAGTTATAGTTGTTGTGTTGTGCACTTGGGAAAGGCACTTTACTGCAATTTCCCCTGCGTGGTTGCAGTGCTTGTCATAGAATTTCAGTCTGCCATCAGTTCCTATTACCAGTGACGGGATTCAAAATTTTAAGAACAGGTTCTCTTTTGTATCAAACTCAATAACAGCAGGTTTCCTCATTTCAAAAAACCCATTTGCTGCAGTCATCTAAGGTCTATAACAAAAACAAGAACAGGTTTGCTGATTATCACGACACTCCAAGAACAGGTTCGCACGAACCCGTGTGAACCCCCTGAATCCCATCACTGCCTATTACTCCAGGTCAGTTTTGACCACAATGATATATTTTTCCACTTGTCTTGGCATTGTGTTTAACTTTTTGTATTTAGCAGTGCCTTTATTTGTGTTGTAATTGCTGTAGAAGTGCTCACTTTTTCATTGCAGAATGGGACGTGACAAAGCAACTGACCAGTTGAAGGAATATGCAGATGCCAACAAAGTATGTAAAATTATGTTGTTCAATATGATTTACTTGCAATGCATTTCTTGTGATACTTAAACCTTAAGCTTATTTTTATAAAATTTTATAATTAGTTCTATATTAGGCTACTTGTATTGTTTATATGTTTATAGAAAGTGAAACTCAGATTAGTGGGCATGTGGAGGAGAATTTAAAAGTAAAATTTGGGTCTGTATTATGATAGCAATAATATAAAGAAGTGGATATTTTGTTGTTGATGCCATTTTACTCTTGGAGACTATTTTGTAGTGATCATTTATGTGTGTTTGTCTTGCCATTGTTGATGTAATTTTGCAAGTAACACTGTGGCATGTGGATAGTGCACCTGCCTTGAAATGCAATGGTTACAAGTTGAAATCTTGGCTGGCAGGGCACTTAGAGAAAGGCAGTGTACACTAAGGGGGTAGATCAGTGTGTGAATGTACGGGGTAGTGTACAGTGTGGGGGTACACTGGGAGGAAGTGTACAATGTGGGGGAGTGCACTCTAAGGGTGCAATTTTTTGAATTGATTATTAAAATTGACCAATCAGAAATGACCAAAAGTCTCATGTTCACCACGTCATTAAGATTGACCAATCACAAATAAATCATGGCAAAATAGCCTTCAAGGGTGAAATGCCATTCATAGCAAAATAGCCACTGCCTACTAAAAATAATAACAAATAGGGATTTATACCCTGCTTTAACACATAAGTCAGGAAAACTGAAAGATTACATTGTCAAAGTGGTAGTGTTCAGAAAAGTGTAATAATTACAGCAACTTGGTGAAAACATACATAAAATACAGACACACACACACACACACACACACACACACACACACACACACACACTAAATTTACTAATTGCAGAAATTGCAACTCGTAGGTATTAAATTTTAGGCAGTGGCTATTTCACTGTCGACGGCAATTTGCCTTTGGAATCTATTTTGCCGTAATCATTCACGTGTGTTTATATAGCCATATTTGCAATTGTTACGCTAGTGACACTGTGGTGTAGTGGATAGTGTGCTGGTCTTGAGATACCATCATTGTGGGTTCGAATCTCAGCTGGCATGGCATTAAAATGAAAGGCAGTGTACACTAAAGGGGCAGGCCTGGTATATAAATGTACGGGGCAGTGTACACTGGAAGGGAGAGTACAGGGTGGGGGATAGAGACCTGGGGGTGCAAAAATTTTTTAATTAGTTTTTTAAATTGACCAATTAGAGACGACCAAAAGTCACATGTTTAGTATGTCATTTAGATTGACCAATCACAAATAACTCATGGCAAAATAGTCTCTGAGGGTAAATTGCCGTCGACGGCAAAATAGCCACTGCCTAAATTTTACATGCTTGTCTAGATTGTATGCAAAGTTAGAGTAATGAGTTTTTTGCTTTGTTTTGAAGGTTTTGATGTTATCATTTGCTCAAACAGTGCAATGTAGTTTGTTGCAGCTTACATGAGCACAGTGAGCAATTGCTCTAAACAATTTTCTTAAGCTGCTACATGAGGAATGTTAGAATGATCACTATGAATCTCAGGGTCATGATTATTGATGTACCAATACTTTAGTATCAGTATTGGTGGTATCGGCTTATTTTTATGGTATTGGGTAGTAGTATCGGTATCGGTTAAATATAGCCGACACCTACCGATACTTATTAAGCAAAAAATAAATATAAAACTTTTTTGTTATATTTTTTCATAGAATAACTATAAAAAAATTTTGTTACCCCCCTGAAACTGGATTAGATTTGTAACGTAATTAATGATTTGTAGTGTATCAATAATATAATGACCAGGGAGAGGGCAGTCTTCCAAACAGGATCCAAACATTGTGTAACACTCAATATTGTGTTTATATAAATATACATATTAAAAGTATTCTATAAATTTCAGTTTTTCTTTTAACTCCTGAGGCAGTGGTTAATAAAAATCACTTCTAATAAAAGCATTGTATGGAAATTTCTTAATGTTAACGCTAATGATGCCAAAACAGTTATCTGCAATTTATGTAATAATAAATTTTTGAGAGGAGGGAGTGATGAAAAAGTTTTTAATTTTGACTTTGATATGATGGCAGTTTATTTGATAAAAAGAATGTGCAGTTTGTGAATGGTTTTGATTGTTTTAAGTATGGTAAACACATTTTCAGTTTTGACTTACCAAGCTGTTTTTTTGCTAGAAAAGCCTCAGTTTAGTAGTGTATATTTTTAGTTTGGCAGTGGCTATTTTGCCGTGGACGGCAATTTACCCTCAGAGACTATTTTGCCGTGAGTTATTTGTGATTGGTCAATCTTAATGACGTACTAAACATGTGACTTTTGGTCATTTCTGATTAGTCAATTTTAAAAACCAATTAAAAAGATTGCACCCCCAGGTCTCTATCCCCCACCCTGTACTCTCCCTTCCAGTGTACACTGCCCCATACATTTACATACTGGGCCTGCCCCTTCGATGTACACTGCCTTTCTTTTAATGCCCTGTCAGCTGAAATTCGAACCTGCAACCATGGTATCTCAAGACCAGCGCACTATCCACTACACCACAGTGTCACTGGTTTAATTATAGCAAATATGGCTATATAAACACAGGTGAATGACTACAGCATAATAGATTCCAAGGGCAAATTGCTGTCGACAGTGAAATAGCCACTGCCTTTTAGTTTTGATGTGTGAGTGCTGTATGTTTGATAATAGCTGCAACTGGCTAATACTTTTTTATTAATACGTCTATGGGAAATTTTCTCTAGCTGAGGTATTTTCATTATGTTGTCAAGTTTGTTTTTTTGCAGTTACAACACTGTTACTTCTTCATTTTATTTTATTTTTTTTAATCTTTTGTGTTTGTAAGGTAAGCCTATTTTTTTTTGATTAATAATATGCAATCCATTGTTTTAGTATTTAGCTACAAAAAAGTACTGCTTGATTTGTTCAGCTTTCTTTTACAGATTTGCAGTAATATTGTAATGAACAATGATAGATAAATACCTAGAAAAAATTCAAAATGCAATAAAAAGCTAGATTTACTAAATACCTTCTTTGGTACTGCTTACAAAAGCTTTTATTGCTGCTGCTCAATAGATAAAAAGTATCAATGGCATTGGCAGTATTGGTATTGGCTCTAAATGCTGGTATCGGTAGTAGTATCGGTATTGGCTTAAAATGTGGTATCGGTACATCTCTAGTCATGATATGACAATGCATTGATGAAATCTACCACCACTAAAACTGATTTTACTTGGGATTTGAACTGGTGATCTGCAACAGCTTTTCTTAAGTGTGAATCCAGGTTTTGACATCAGGATGTTCTAACTAGAAGTACTACCCATGATAAGTTTTTAGTATTGCTACCTTATGGTGGTGATATTTGCTTTAAACTGTCTCAGAAACATTGCAATACAGCAGTAAATTTTGTTTTCAATGTCTTACTTCTTTTACAAATTAAAAAAGTGAAATGCCTATTGCAACTCCTTGTTAGGCTGAATGAATAGAAAAGTAATTATAATTAATTGTTTACCAATAAGTTTTTCAATTTGTAGGTTGTTTGCATACAAGGCTAATCACTGAACTGTTCTTTGTGTATTCTACTATAAGTTTTGATTTTGGCCTTAGTGCTTTCATAGCTTTCTTAATATCTGTACATTAAGCAATATTTCAATAAAATATTTCAAGATTTCATTTTAAGCTGTAGGTGTAGTGACATGATATTAACTAGTATTTTTTCAGAATGGCGGTGCACTAATGACTGGAACTGGATGTCCTATTGATGACAAACTAAACAGCATGACTATTGGACCCAGAGGTCCTCTACTAATGCAGGTGCATGCTGATTAGGTTTCTTGCAACTCTAAATTCTATTCGATTTCTTGCAATGTTATTTTTATTCATAGTAAGGTTAATGCCTTAATATATGTACTGATCTTTTGGAGTCCCTCTGGTAGAAATTTGATAAGAAATCAACTCATTTTTTAGGATTTTACCTTCACTGACGAAATGGCTCATTTCAACAGAGAACGAATTCCTGAAAGAGTTGTGCATGCTAAAGGAGGAGGTAGGACGCTGTTTTGAGATTGGTGTGTCCTAGATAAGGTTTTGACAGGCGAGCTTGTATTCTAAACCTTTAGCAATGAACTCAACATTAAGTGCAAACAACTGCAAACTCGTGTTTATTTGCTGAACAAAAATGCATCACTTTTGCCTAATGGCAAAATTTGGTGCCTTTTATTTCTGATGTGCAAGGTTGCAACATATCTAGCTGGCAGACATGCGTTTTGATATGAAATTAGCATATGCGTGTTCATATCAATCACCAATGTGCTAAAAAGACCTGGTTAATAGTAACTGTGATTGTGGAAATAGATTTTCTATCATTATGACTTAATTACATCGTCTTGATTTGATTATCTGATTTTCATGCTGCAAGTTAAACATGATTTTGAGCCACAATTTGATTATAACACTTGATTGTGTTTCAACAGGTGCAAAAGGTTACTTCGAAGTTACTCATGACATCACTAACTTCTGCAAAGCTAAGATTTTTGAACAAATTGGGAAAAAAACGCCCCTTGCTGTGAGATTTTCAACTGTTGGTAAGTACTTATTGGTTCTTGTGCTCTGCACTTGCCAACATCATATGTTACTTTTTTTGAAAACTGTATTTACACTGCTGTTACTGAGCATCTTTTATTTTTCAACCCTCAAAATTGTTGTTTAAATGTCAAATCGACAATACACTTAAACAATAATTTGTTGATACACAGGTCCTGGTCACATTGTACAATTTAACTCCAAGCCCCAGTGCAAAACTGTAGAAACCATATCTTGCAAATAGGGATGGGCAATTCAGAATACCGAATCCAAAGGATTCGAATCCCAAACTATCCAAATGCAAAATGCCAATTCAAACCGGATAATAGGATTCGGTTTATATCCTACCTACAAGCTTTATCACGTTGCGTGGTCACAGAATTTCTTTTTGTAGAATTATCAATTGCATGCAATGATTCAAAAACTAACACTCACACACAGGCAAAGATGTAGAAAGCTTAAATGTATTGCACTGCAATAAACTCGTTCTGTGATTGTGCTCTTGCTGTTGTAAACTTTTAACAAATACTTTCATGTTGATTGTGCTAATTGCAAAAAAAGGATTCGGATTCAAATTCTGGATTCGGTTTAACTATTCTAGAATAGTATATTATTCTGAATTGCCCACCCCTACTTGCAAACAATTAGCTGATTTTATTCTTGACTACTTAAATGAAACATGGAGAAATAAAGAAATGGAAAATGCAATAAAATGCATACCTCTATAAAATTTTTTAAAAATTAAGATCATGCATGATTTTATATCCCTAAAAATGAAGTTTTTGAAGGTTTATTCTTAAAATTAGTACTGCAAATGGTGTTAATACCTCACTTTACTCGCTGCAGTTTTTATGCAGATTGTAGATCATAAAAGTAATTTAAGTAGTCGGCACCTTGTAAATGCTCACAAATCAAGGCATTGCTCAAAAGCCTGCAAAAACGATTTGAACGTGAAATTGCTTGTTAATTATAACTATGCCTGACTGCTGCTTTCTCATTTAAAAAGATAAGTTTCCAATTGGAAAATCGTTCACATTCACGCAAGATAGTTTTCCTTGCCACACTGCACGATCTGTAATGCATTTTAGAAGAGAAAAATGTTTCTGAATACCACTGACCAGGCAATTCGCAAGACATTCTGTTTGTTCATATCAGCTTGATGCACTGTTTGCAAGTTTTAGTCTGGCTGATCCACCACAACGAGTTGGCTGTTTGACCTCACCATCTGTCTTCCACATAAGGTAAATGACTTCTGTGAAGAGCCTCGCCCAAGAGCACAGGAAGCAAACTTGCCACTTTTTCTCCGGATTGTTTGTGAGCGCCAAGCAAGAAAGCTGTTAATAAGTTATAAGTCTGTGGCATGAATCGACTAGAGAATTAACCCTGGCTTATCAACTACGAAGCAGGCACTTCCAATCACTATCCTGCTACGCCAGACATAAATCCCGTCGAACATGTCGGTTGAATTTTTGTTGTTACTCCGTCTTTTTTTCGTCTTGCTTCATCACTCATCAATTGAATAGCCTACATGTCTAGTTCAAAATGTGAGGGAGCTGTTCAAGAGAGACCTGGCAAAAGAAAAAGTTAACACAAAAATGCAGCTGATGGAGAAGATTATTGAAGTCTGTTATAATCATCCTCAGTTGCTGGATACAGTGTCAAATTTCATTAGTTGTAGGCAAAAGCGAATCAAGGCTTTGTAGTTGCGATAAAAGGAGGTGAAACAAAGTACTGAAAATTCCAGAAACTTTTCTACTTTACGAGTAATTTTGCCCTTTTAGGCAAACCGTATTGATTTCTTCGTTTTTATTTCAAAAGTTCCTGAGCTTTTTTATAAATGTTTGTAGAAGAAATGCAGGTAGTAATTTTGAGTCTGTAACATCAAAATTAGCTGATTACTTACTTTATAACCAATAATAGTTTTAATACGAGTGCGTGTAATAATATGGCCACGGACTATACAAAAACCTCAATCATTCATCTGTATTGACAATTATGTGTTTACTAGGCGGTGAATCTGGCAGTGCTGACACTGCTCGTGATCCTCGTGGGTTTGCCGTTAAGTTTTACACTGAGGACGGCAATTGGGATTTGGTTGGCAACAACACTCCAATTTTCTTCATTAGAGACCCCATTTTCGTAAGTCACTGTTTAATTTTGATTTGTGACACCAAATTATGCGAAATCTATTTTTTAGTTTCCGTCATTTATTCACACTCAAAAAAGAAACCCACAAACTCACTTGAAAGATCCCGATATGTTCTGGGATTTCATATCTCTTCGGCCAGAAACTACTCATCAGGTTGTATATTTTAAATAACAAAAAACTATCTGCAAAGTCGAATATCTCATTCTGTAGCGTTTTATAGTCTATGTTGATTTCAAGCTCATTAATGAAGTTGTGTGGTATTAGATGGCTGTTAACTTGAGTACCTTGTTGTGGTTTTTTATGAAAGTGTGAAGCGATAAGAGCTGCTTTGTTTTATTTTACAATTTGCTTTGCGATACGATCCAATGCCAGGCTCGGCGGCCATCACAAATAGTTCTGAAGCAACCTCATTTTTCCCAACCAATAAAACAATAAGTCTGAGAAGGACGGACAGCAGCAACTTCAGCTTTTTAATTCATGTGTTGTTTGATTCTTTCCAGGTGTCTTTCCTCTTTAGTGATCGCGGCACTCCTGACGGTTTCCGTAAAATGAACGGATACGGAAGTCACACATTCAAGATGGTTAACGACGATGGCCAGGCGGCGTACTGCAAATTCCATCTAAAGGTATCATGAATTGTTTTCATGAGAATAAGTTAAACTACTGGATGAATGGTTTGCAAGCATCAGAGAGAGATAACTTGTACAAGAAGAAATGTTTTTTCTACTTTAAAAGAGATTAAACGCCCCGTAATTGCAATTTAGATTAAGCGGGAACTTTCAGAAGAAGTTTAAGAGCAACATACGGGATTCTTTTTTGAAAATATCTTGCTATCATTTTTAACATATATTTTTTTAATAATTTTTTTCAACTTAGACCGACCAAGGAATCAAAAATTTAATGGCCGATGAGGCTGATCGTTTATCCGCTTCAGATCCTGATTACGCTATCCGTGATCTTTACAATGCCATTGCGGAAAAGAACTTCCCATCATGGACAATGCATATTCAGGTGAAAACAACTCTTTAAGAAGCTGCAGTATGTGTGGTGTAGTAGCTAAACTTTTTGCGTTATTTATTTTTCATGCAATTTTGTGTCTGCACTGAAATACGTATTATTAGTGAGGTCAATAGCTTCTGCTTTTGCGTTTGGTCTAATAAGCTTTTTAAGCCAGTGACGCATGTAGAATTTCACATTGAATGCTTAAAGTCCAAAACACCAAGATAGCTTAACACGAAATTGAATTTTTGTGTGTAATATGAGTTTAGGTGATGACTTTTGAACAAGCCGAGAAATTCCGTTGGAATCCATTCGACTTGACGAAGGTAAGCTTATTAGCTTAAAGCTTCCCGATTGTTTGCTTTAGATTGTACATTAACTTTTTTAATAAGTAGACGTAGCTTGCCATTAACTGTTGTTTGCAAAGGTGACATGGCAGTTTTGTTTACCAGAAATGCTCTTTATCAGATTTGCAAGCTGCTTTTGGACAGATAGCAGTCGTCACTTCGGTTGCTAAAATACTAACACGAAATCAAAATTTATTTTGTTTATGGCAAACAAACCAATCAGTGTTGGGATATGTATGTCGTGTTGAGGCTTAAGATCTGTTGTTTGTGACTTTGCAGATTTTTGTAGCGTAGTAAAATCTTACTTAATTTAATCATCTTTTATGGCATAGAAATATTTTAGTATACCCTATTCAACGGAAACGTCAACATCGCAGTTATGAAATTTCAGTTTTATGGTCTATTAGAGGACAACTTCACAGCTTGTCGTAAAACTTTTAACTACACCTTTAAATCACGTCATTTGACGAGTAATTCCTCTGGATTCTAACTTTTTTTTATATAATTTTTGTCATAACACCTTGATAAGGTATATTTTTTATCGCTGTCAATAGCAGTACCAACAGAATTAACCGTTTAGAAGTACAGTAGGCGCCGCTTATTATGACCAATTTGGTATGGTCCGGAATTTCTCCATTTAAAATTCTCCGTTTAATATGACCAAATTTCGGATAATATGACCAACATTTTCTCCATCTCTCTTATTACAGTACAGTATTTTTTCCGCCACGCACTTGTAACTTCTCCTTTTCAACATATTGTTTCATACTGTACTTAGTTTTATCATCACTTGTACTGTCACAGTACTGTACTTTGTTTTACTGCCAACGTCACACTGTTACTTTGGTTAAACCATGGATTTGACAGTGTTTGGACTTCTTGTGGCTTACGGCGTCGATTCAGGAGCTGTTATGGAGGCTTCGGCTTTTATGACCATTCGGATATTATGACCAAAATGGTCTGGTCCCAAGGTGGTCATATTAAGCGGCGTCTACTGTAATTGTAAAACTTTTAGTTTAGATTGAAACTAGTACAATTTAATTCAGGGGTGTCAAACTCATTCAGTGCTGCGGGCCACATTTACATACCTGGATTGTATACGGGCCAGACTATTGAAAAAAATTTAAGCAGGCAAGACTGTATGTTAATGGTCCCCAAACTTTTTTGCTTGCCGGCACAGGAAACCAGTTGGTCAAATTTCGCGGCACACCAACCACACAAATTTATTCCCGTTGATGGCGAGTGGCATTATTTGGAGATCACCACTTCTCCGGGCAACGTTCTCCGGAAATGGTGTGATGTAGCCCTAAATGGTGCTGATCTCCGAAAAAAAAGTCATTTTTTTTCGGAGATCAGTAATTTTTTTTTCGGAGATTTCCTGTTTTTAGTAACTCATGCGTTTTGTGGGACTTTTCCTGTCATCTCTTTACTACTAAAGAAGTGTTTGCCAATTTTATCTGTAGCAATATATCTGATTTCACTTTCCGACAAACCTGTGCACCCCAATTCTGGTTAAATTACTTGAACTCGTAAAGTGAAGTTTGAACAGCGTTTGAACTTAAAGCTTTGAGATTGATCACCAAAAACAGGCCTTCAGTTTGAAACTTGGCACATCCCGGTACATCCTGTCACGTTGGTGTTTGCTAAGTTCAGGATACCCTGGGATGTTGGATGTACAGGTAGGCCTGCTATACACCAGATAAACAAGCGCGGTACTAAAATACAGTCAAACCTCGGTTTTCCAACGTCTCGCAGTTTGAACAATTCGGTTTTCGAACGGAAAATTCGTGATGAAAATCACTCGGTCCTCAAACAAAAATTCGGTTCTCAAACAACTCAAGAGAAAGATTTACCTGAACCAAAGAGACAGAGAATAGAGAAAACACCCTTAAAGTTATGTGAAGTTTTTTGTGTGCTATTTTGTGTGGCCCGCGAACACTTTTGAAACTTTAGTAAAGCTGATTTACGATGATAAGTGGAGAAACAATTGGCGTATTACAGAGGCAAGAAAAAGGTATTACATGCCATGTTGAAAAGAGCCTTTGACAATTTTTACAGATGCATTTTCCGTCCAATTAGAGGGTGATGACTTTTTTTTTTTGGAGACCACCATGTCCACGCGCGGTATAACGTCAATGTAAGGAGGTCTCGTATAACATGAAACTATCGCAGGCTATTGCAAGATGCTGAGCACTGACCCTCGGCCACTTACAGTTGGTCAATGCGGCCCTCGACCGACTCTTCAATCCTCAGTGCCGCCCTCAGCTAGCTTCCATGACCGCGATGCGGCCCGCAGGCCAAAACAATTGCCCACCCCTGGTATAGTATAACCAGGTAAATAAGTTATTCTTTTGGTGTATAGAACAAATTAATCTCTTATTTATTATTTGTAATGGGAAAATATGATTCGGCTTTCGAAAAAATCAGTTTTCGAACAGCCTTCCAGAACGAATTGTGTTTGAAAACCGAGGTTTGACTGTACTTACCGATCAATAAGATTTTGCCATTTCCAGGTTAGGGACCATTGGTTCAATTAAGGGTTAACTTGTGGTATTTTCAATAATTTTCTGAACACAATTTTAATATCCTACGTTGTTTAGTAAAAAAGTTCCTGTAATTCACTGTTTTATTTTGGCTCATTCTGAAGTTAGTTGCAAAGTTTGATGTCATGAATAGTATCAAAAGCCGGCAAAATTTCTTTAGATTTCGCTGATTGAGCAACACCTACTTTTTAAAATTTTATGGAAAGTACCATTGATAGATAAACGCGTATTACTCACCCATGGTGCCTTGCAATATAGGCCTGGACAGCGCCAAATTTATTTAGCTGACTGGAGGATTATTGTTGAAGACAATGCCCATTGTTCACATTGTAATTTTGCCTAACTTTTTACTTTTTTTCTCTGACTCTTCTAACCCGTTGTTCACTATTTTAGATAGCAGGGTCTATAATTGATGTTAGAAAAAGTTACACAGCGCGATTAATAAAAAACGATTTAACATAAAAAGATGCTGCTGCCTTATTCGAAAGCTACTTGTGATTACGGTGACAAGCCATATCGAGTTGATTTGCAAAAGCTAGTGGACGTAATATCCGCTGTAACTTCGAATAGCCGGTGTAGCTATAGATCAACTGACTACTTGTAGTAGTCGAAGCGGTTAAGGCGCTGACTAGCTTTATCATGCTCTACACCAGTCGATGACGATTGTTCGACTAGTTTGTGTAGATACCGCTCTCAGCATTGTTTTAGGATTTTGAAGAGTCATTTAGATATATAGGTAGATACAGTTAAAAATCCCCTTGATGAGTAATATGTAATACTGATCAAAGGCAATCACTTCCTCATAACTAGGCTCGTCGCTAGGCAGGCTGCTTCAGTTTTTGCTCATAACATAAGCTTTAGTGCACTTCGTTAACATAAAAATGGAAATGCCTGCGATAAGAAATAAAAATCGATGCAAAAATCCGCAGGTGGTACATAGATAACACAAAACAATTAGTCGTTGGTTATTTTTCGGGGACTTTCACGCAACATTATTCCTAAAACAGCTTTTATATAAACGCCCCCTAATTAATTTAAAACAGGTAAAAATGTTGTCCTCCCTAACACAAAAATTACACTAGGAACACCCAAACATCAGGTACAAGTAAACAAAAGCAAAAATGGTTATGACTTGTAGGCTGTAAAACACTTGGTGTAGGTCTTCGTAAAATATGCTACATGTTGTAGAAAGGCTTTTTCGGAACTTTCTGGGTTGATAGAATTACAACATTTTTTAAAAAACATTGGTCAAAATATGACGATTGTTTTTATCTCGAACGAACAAAGAGGACTTGAGCTCTTATGCAAAAAGGAGAATGTCGTCGATGTACATAACTGCATTCATGTAGTGATACTTTTTCTAAAGCGCTTGTGTTATCCATACTAGTGCTTATTAACCTGGTATAGTACACCTCAGGGTGTCGGACCACCAGAACTTTGCCAGAGTGTATCAACTCTTTGGACTTGAGGTGAAGACCATTTTTGTGCTTTAGTGATAAACTTCGAAAAGATGGATGTTTAAAAGTGAGGACAGTTTTTTTCGGAGATCAGTCTTAAAAAGTCGAAGTTGATGAAGCGCCTTATTTTTGGAGGTCAACCTCAAAAAGACGGCGTTTTTAAAGTGAAGGTTGTTTTTTGAGAGGAAGAGAGATCAATGTCGAATCAAGAAGCAGCCATCGCATAAAATGTTGTTCAAACATCATTTTTTTAGGTCGTTTAAGTGAAACATAATGGGGGTGCAAGGATTTTTTAGAAAGTAAAATCGAGTCTACTGCTACTAAAAAGATTGACTAGTACTACTCTAGAAACTACACTTATCATCTGCACCAAAGAATCCATTCAAACAAAGTTGTGATTATAAGGCCAAGCTGGTACGCCAAATAAGAATTTTTCCTAACACGCTCTGTGCAGAAATAAAATTCAATGCCATCTGATCCCTGACGGAAATTTCTAATGCACTTTTCAATGAAATCGGTTGTAAACAACATAATAATGCAAAATTTTGTCTCAGATTTAAAGAGTGATCGGCTGTCTACGCGTGCTTGGCATGTACAAGCCATCATTATCGCTGTGTACCAAATAAGCTGAACGATTTTGGATTTAACACCGACGCGTTTCATTTCTTCATCCAAATTTGCAATATCCATAAGAAAAGCTAGTTGAGGATCATGTGATGTACGAATCATCGCTCTTTCACAATTTCTGTGGCAAATATTGGCTCCAACAGATTAAATTTTCATTATTTTTCAAAAGCGAACAACTGTCGTTAAAAGCAAAACGGTACCAATTCATCAACTAATTTTTTTCAACTCCAATTAAATAAATGATAAAATTTCATTACCTTGAATGCCTTAGGTCAATGACTGTGCTTCAATTGTTTCTCGCGTTTAAAACAAGTCGAGAAGCTGCTCGGAAGAACGCCTGGAAATATTGAGAGCGGTTCTATTGTTCTACGGTGGTCACAAAAAATTTAAAGTGCCGATGCAGACCATCGCTTTTCGCGCCACCCCATATTTTGTGGTTACTACGCTTGTGGTTTGGAACTTCTATTATCCATACATAGATTTGATTTTTATCAGCTGTAAATCTGTAAACAGTTACAGTATTATTGATGAGATGTCATATTTGCTCATGCATAACGGCACACAACATTTTAAAGGCATACTTATCCACTGTATTGTATTATCTACAATTTTAGTAACAGTAGGCCTACTTCTACCTGAGCTGCTCATAGGCTAGTAATTTGACGCACAAATTTATTGCCCAGTATCTCACACTATTACTGCATCTGTCCTAAACTTACTGTAATTTTCGCCATTTACTACCTTTGACAAGTGTAAAAGACAACTTCATATTCTGACATTTTCCAAGGTTTTCTGATATTTATCATCAACAAACTTCTAGTTAAAATAGAACTGGTAAGACAAGTGGTGCAGTAGTCTGGCCTAAACCTGTTCTGCGACCAGTAAAAATTAGATACAAGACAGATGTTATCACGTATTCATCAGCACAATACTTTTTAAACTCAGCAAGATAGGTTATCAACCGTCGAATAATTGAAACTAAACCTTTGCTTTTTGACCACCTGACAGCTGATTTTCCGGTACCGGTAATTAAATATGAGCTTCAAAAACAAACCTTATTGCTCAAGTCAGCTTGTTGCAGTATTTTATGAGGCTTAATAACCACTTTTCAGCATGCAGACTAAACAATCTCCTGGCAAAAGACGCTTAGATCTATAAATAAGTTTTTGAGGGAATCGCAGCCTGTCTTATTGATCAGTCAACTCATTTTCTTCCGTTTTAAATTTGTGTTGCAACCATAAGTTGCAGAAAATGCGATTGTGGGTTATGGGCATTGTCTTCAACTCTAAGCCTCCAGTCAGATCAATGAATTTGCCATGTGTAGGCCTGTATTACAAGGCGCCATGTAGTAACCCATATCTTAGCCCAGCCAGTTGCCTTGTATTGTATTATAGCTTGAAGCAGTGTGTGAAGCCTTCTAATTTTAATTTCTTCGCAATCATTTTCTTACGCAGTAGTATTCAAACTTCTTTATATATATTCAGATTTGGCCACAAGCCGATTACCCATTGATTCCTGTTGGTAAAATGGTGTTAAATGAAAATCCCAGCAATTACTTTACTGACGTTGAACAAATTGCATTCTCGCCTTCCCATATGGTGCCAGGCATTGAGCCAAGTCCAGATAAGATGCTGCAAGTAAGACTCTGTCTAGGTAGCTATTTATTCATTGCTAACGGCTGCTCATTAGGATTCTCACAATCAAGGGGTTTCAAGTTCTACGCCTGCTTTAATTGTGCGTGAGTTATGTTCAATGACAAAACTTGCCAGCATTTTCTACACACAATTCTTCGGTGTTAAACTTGAAGTAGGGAAGCTATGAAGATTATTTGTAAAGTCTACGGTATTGTTCAGCGAGGGAGTTGAAACCAGGACTACCAACTGCGAAGCGGACGGTTTACCTTTACACCATCATGCCAGTTTGTTGCAAGTACTAATCTGTGGTGTTATTGTCGTTGTTCAGGGACGATTGTTTTCGTACCCTGACACTCACCGTCACCGACTCGGTAGCAACTACTTGCAAATTCCAATCAACTGCCCGTATATGGTCAAGAAAGTCACCAACTACCAACGAGATGGCCCACAATGCGTTACTGATAACTCAGGTAACGTACCTTGAAATGCAAATTGGCTTTGTGTTCGTAGATTTATCTTGGAAAGTGAAGCAAAATTTATTTTCAATTTATAATCATTGTGCCTCTCATATCTGCTTCGACTTGTGTCAGCTGGTGTTTTTTCCAAGGGGTGAAAGTATAAATTGTCTCACGAGACCAAACAATGGGGTCAGAAGTCACAAAAGTGGCATTACGTGCTTCACGTCACTTTAACGTTGGTTTCCAATCGTATTTGGTGAAATCGATCTACAATTTTGCTCGCTTGCTGTCTTAAAATTCATTTCACTATTCTTTTAAGATTGATTGCAGCTTGACCTTTGACATTATTTGTTGCACATGAGCAAAAACGAGTGTAAGATAGATATTTTAGCAGATTATAAAGAACAACAATACTCGTTATTGAAACGTGATGTATAAAGTTCAAATCTCCATTCTGCTATGTAAGCTATGCGTTATTTATAACGCTTGATTAAATGCTACTTTCCCTAGCCTGCCGAGGTTTTGAAATGGAGACAGGCATGAATTATATCAATGCAGAGGACACCTTTTCAATTTTGCCAGAAATTGGAGTTTTGGATGAAATAAAAAGAAAAAGCTGACCGCATTGCTTTGTTCTTTGGGCCAAAGCGGCGCGAGCAAGCTTCCATAAGTACGCTAGTAATCCCCATCAGCCCTTATTGTCCATGTTTTGTCAGGTGGAGCTCCCAACTACTACCCGAACAGCTTCAATGGTCCAAAGGATGGCAATGCAATCGGAGGCAAAGCGAAGAAGCATACGTGCATGCACGCGTTGCAAACGACTGGCGATTGCCGTAAATACAATAGCGCTGACGAGGACAACTATACCCAGGTAAATGATGATTGCTCGCTGCACTTGCTTACGGTGTGCTAGGTACAGGCGTTCCATTCGGTTAAATATTAATGGAGAAACGCTTTATTTCAAAGTCTGAATTGGAAAAGACCGCAGATTATATCAACTCTTAAGTTTGCTTTATCTATTCAGACCTATTTTAAACTTCTTTTGAGGCATGGCAAGTTATGAGTACGCAGAATGTAATGATTTTTCGAAGAATTGTGAGCTTATATGTTTGCTTTATCAACGGTACTACAATGCCAAATCTTTGCTAGTCGAATTTCAAGAAAATACTGTTTACTTCTGTCACTTAACGTCTGTTTTATGCAAAATGTTTCGAAGAACTAGCTGACAAATCTTTTTTTCCTAAAAGTTTGTTTAATTGTACGTAGTGCCTAATTGTTTTTATAAAAACGTTTTAAAACACTTCCTTTCTCAAAACTTAATTCCTAGTTCGAGTGACGAACTTGTTTGTCTTTTCTTGTCCTACGTCACTTCTTTTGAGGGAATGCAGGATGCAGGGGCCGCTTGTGACCCATCAGTGACATAGCTGGGGCCCCGTTAACTCCAAAAACTGTGATTTGGAGCAGGCCCAAGTTATGACGACAATACCATGCCCATATGATCGAACGTCACTCCCTTAAATGTTTTAAATTGCGTGCCCGCACATAGCCCGGGCGTAGAGAGTAAAGTTATTAATAGACCTCTGAATACATGCACACCCCCCCTGTAACGCTTTAAACTTTGTCACTTTATCCGAGTAGATTGACCGTTGATGCAGACTAATTAAACATTGACAAAGTCTTGATGAAACAAACACAGCTAAATCACGAGTGGGGAAGGCATGTGACCGGCATTGTCACATTCTTTCCGGTTTTCTAATTACTACAAAGCAGCTTAGCTTGCACTGCCTGGCTACATTGCCGAGCGTTGATTCTTGGCTGATTATTGCTAAATTGATTTTAAATCTTTTTAATGCTCTTTCGCATATGGTGCTGCAACATTAGCCTACTTGGATAAGCCAGCCTTTTTGTGATTTTATATATATTTTATAATATTTCTAAGCATAGTTTTATCCGAGCTTCATTAATGGTGGTGTCGAATGTTCTGCTGCGTCTGGAGATGAAGGAATATTAAAAGTTTCGGCATAATTCTGCCAGGTACCAGCAGCAACCACTAAAGCCAGTTTGACTCGTGAGTGGGGTTATTTGCGTAAACCAAGTAGAACGAATATTCCGTAGCTTATTAATAGCTCGGATTTATAAGACGTCGGTTTTACACCTGAGAGATCGTCAGTTGGGTGGTTCCAGAGACTTTGCTGTTACGCACGTGGAAATCGGACAATTTTTCCACCTTGGTTGCAGTATGTGTGGTAGAAATGTTCTGTGCCAGCTGCACTGGTTGCTCCAAAGCGGGTCAAAAAACAAGGTGCTCTATGCATAAATTAACGGGCTTTTTTGTTTCTTGTGGTTAAACTATACTGCTTGTTTCAGGTCACCAATTTCTGGAACAACGTTTTAAATGAACAAGAGCGTCAGCGTTTGGCTGAAAACATTGGAAATCATCTGAAAAACGCCCAGCCGTTCCTTCAAAAACGAACAGTAAGTAATCCAGTTGCAGTGCTGACCAAATTGACGAAGCCAAAAATGTTTAAAAAGCCTTGAACATTCGCGAAAAGTTTTTTAAAAATAAAATACCACAACGTTCTTAATTTGTAAGCGAAAAGTTGCAACCTACCTTTCTTATCGTACCGATATAACGTAAGGCCATACTTTAAAAGGGTAGAGAACCAACTGTTCATGCTGTTAAAACTTCCAGGAAGTTTTATTTTCACATAGGGAAGGATTTTGATACAGCTTCTTCCAAAAAATGCTCTTGTGGGATTTGGTGCTTGCTCTGGGAACTAGTATTTACTGGTCATTTTATATTCGCTGTCAGCTTTTGTAGCAAGGTCTGTTCTTTGTTATTTGAGGAAATAACTTACCAACTTGTTTGGCGGAAAGCAAACAATATTTTAAACTTAATATTTCTATATTGCATTATTACATTCTGCTTTATGCGGGAGCAAATTAACCTTTTGCGGGACCCAAAAATTTTTTTCTGCACTAATTTTTAAATATTTTAAGCGTATTAAAGCTAGTTGTAAAAACTGAACAAGCACTAGTAGGCTACTATAAGGTATACGTTAAAACTGGCGTACGCACGAGGGGGTGGGTGGGTTGAGGGTCCAACTCCCCAAGATTGTGGTAAGTACTCAATTTTTTACCTAAATAAAAATTTTATTCAATCATTTGCCTAAACCTTCTTTAAGAAAGCATGGAAATGCTATTTTTAGTGAAATATGTCTCCTGACCGTCCTAGAATAATCGTGCTTTCGGCATTCTTAATAAGAAAAACCTAAACCCTCATAAAAAAAATTTTGCAAACGCCAATGCGTTAAAACGTTTTCGTGAATAAAAATTCTGAAAGTCTTACACCATGTAGTAGTAGTAGTAGTTATTCAGTTTTTATCCGGTGTTTTCCCTTTAGCAGAGATGGCCGGATTTACCCCATTCCTTCTGCAATTTCTCGCACTCCGTCCCTCCACTTATCTCGTCTCAGAGCATCCTCCTTCTTCAAACCAATCTTCTCTGTCTCCTCTTCCACTTGCTTCTTCCAGGTCTTCTTCGGTCGTCCTCGCTTTCTCTTGCCAGTCACTTCAAGATTCAGAGCAACCCTCAAAACACTATCGTCATCCCTCCTCAGTACATGTCCATACCATCTAACTCCATTTGCTGTTGCTAACCGGTCTATCGTTTCCTTCAACCCTAACATATCCATCTGTTCTTCAGTCGTCTTTCTGTCTACAATTTTCTGACCGCACATGGCTCTCACCATAGCTCTCTCCGTTCTCCTTAAAATTGCTTTTTCATTTTGTTTTAGTAACGTACCTTGTCTCACTTCCATACAGTATTGCTGATCTTACGCAACAACAATAAACTTTACCTTTCATCTTCAGAGGAAACCTATTTCCAAGCAACAACTCTCCGCATTCCCTGAATCTTACCCAACCGATTCTTACTCTTGCTGTGACTGCCGCTTCACAACCACCACTAGCATTTAATCTGTCTCCCAAATAACAAAATCCATTCACTGTCTCCACTTCATCACACAACTTCTCGATTGAGTCCATCGTCCCTTCCATTATTCCTTTACATTTCAAGCAAACAAAATGCATTGCCAACCTAGCGGTAACTCTCTTTATTTTTGCACATTTGCCATGAACCCAGTTTTCACATTTTGTGCACAACACTGAGTTGGCCATGACTCTCCTCCCACAAACTCCACATGGATCTATCTTGCTTTTGTATAGTTCGCCTTCTGACCCGCTTACCATCATTTTTGTTTTTCTGGTGTTGACCTTTAAACCTTTACTTTCCATGATGGCAGCATATAGCTTGAAGCGACGCCTCCTCTTGCCTCTATTCTCAGCCATTGCGAGCGTTACATTTCCTTTTTTCACATTATTCTTCACTCTCTTCTACCAAATTTTCTTTGGTCTTCTCGAATTCTTGTCAAATTCTCCGAATTCGTTTGCTGAAGATGTCCCAACCATCTCACACGGTGTCGTAGATGTTCATCAATATCCTCAACATCTGTTCATTCACTTAAGTAATGCTGGCAATTTTTTCCCACCGTGTCGTGGCACACATTATTTTTATTTCCGTCGTAGAAAGTAAAAGTAGTAAAATTGAGTGATTATTCATTGATTCAAGAATTATTTTATTTAGGTTGGCAATTTTTCCAAAGTGCATCCCAGGCTTGGGGAGATGATTCAAGCAGTCTTGGACAAAGCTACTGCAAACTTGTAATTCAGCGTTGTATACTATTGTACTGTAAATAATAATTTGTACTGTAAATAATTTGTACATTTCAATTGTAATGAAAATAGCCTGCTAAAAATTTCTACGTTCAATATGAAGGTGCAGCGATGTATTGAGTGCTAGAGATGTCCGTGCAATAAATTTGTTTCGAGATTTTGAAAATTGTCTTTAGCATTGCTAATGAATTATATTACGATTGCGTATTATTGTGTCATGATAATTAGATGCATTAAAACGACTCTTTAAAACAATATTCAATTTTAGGGCTTAAGTGATGATCATTTCTGTCTAATTTATGCCAAGTTCTGTTGTTGGTTATCCGACGCCTTCCGAGGGATAGTGGCATGGCAGAAAACCATGGAGCCCCAGAAGCCGGACAAGGTCGTAGAGAGACAGAGAGTCTCCAAAGAGCGAGCGGCGCAAAGAGTCCGTAGCTGGACAGTGCAGAATGAGATGAGAAATGTCCTGGTACGAGTGTCCACAGGCGCTGCAGGAAGGATTCTCGATTGTGCCGATCCTAGAGTGAGAAGAACCTAAAAGAAGGCTGTGTCCGCTGCAGCCTAGGCGAGAGAGAACACAGCGAGCATGACGAGGAAGCACAAGTTCCTCGGTGAAAATTGAGAAAACCCTTGTGTCAAAGAATTTCCACGAGACAGTACGCCTTCAGTCCGAGAAAAGACAAGAGGAGAGAGACTACTACGAGAGATTGCGGAGGCCGCAAGTAGTGCTCCCCGTCTGGCCAGCTCATCAGCCGCGTCGTTTCCCGGGAGAAACGGGTGTCCGGGAACCCATTGTAACCTGATATAACAGAAGGAGAGAGAAGATAGTTCCTGCCAGATTTGCCACAGAGATTGAGGTAAGAGGACGGGGTGGCGAGAGTCCGATAGTAGGAGAAGAGAAGAGAAATGGCAGACTTGTTGGTGCTGTCGAGACCAACAAAGAGCGTGCAGAATGGCACAGGCTTCAGCCAAAAAACTTGAACATACTGGGCCTGCCGAAAAGGAAAGTGTGGCCACAGAGAGAGCAGTTGGCAAGAACGCCGGATCCGCCTTTGCCAAGAGGAAAAGGAACAGAGCCGTCTGTCCAGAGTACCACATCATGAGGGGGGAGAGAGTCAACGTGGGCGAGGGCCGCACATTGGCGAGAGAGAGGGGGATCAAAGCCAGAGCATGGAGAGGAAAAGGTGGATTCCACGGTGAAGGAAGGCAGATTCCAAGGAGGAAAGAGAAGGCAAGCAAGAAGAGCCTCCTTAGAACAAGTAGAAGGAAGCATGAGCGGGTGAGTGGATGCAAAAGCTCTCCAGGACAATCTGCAGAGTCATGGTTTCACTTCTAGTGTGGCCATACCTGAAATAGGAAAAGAGGTTGGGAGACAAAAAGCCCGCTCATAAGATAAAAGAGTGAAATGAGTCAGGGTAACTCGTAGGGGAGGTAAAGAAGCTTTGGAGAGAAGAAGTGGGATAGGGGAAGACGAGAGGCAGCCGGTGATGGCGCGACTGGCCGCTCGGTAAAGGCACTCCAATTTGGTGAAATTGGTAACGCTTAGGAAAGGAAACCATCCGGGTGAAGCGTAAGTGAGAAGGGACCGAAGAAAAGCTTTATACAGAAGAGAAGAGGGACTCCTTAGGTGGGCCCCATGAGGAAGCAGAGATACAGCGTAAGGCCTTGAGACGTGGGAAAAACTTGGCCTTCAGCGAAGATACATGCTTAGAAAAGAAAAAAGTGCGGTCGAAGGTGACCCCAAGAAAAGTTAGTGTGAAATTGAAACGAGACGGGAGCCGCGCAGGAGGAGTTTGGGCTGGAGGTGAGCTTGATGGGGTTCCACTGAGAAAAAGGAGACCTCACATTTACTCGGATTGAGAGGAAGACACCAGTACTCAGACCATCGCTCCAATCGAAATAGAGTTCCTTGTGTGGCCTCCACCGCAGTGGGGACCGAGGGGGAAAAGGACCAAATGGCCAGATCATTAGCGTAAAGAGAGCAGCTGACGGAAGAAGGCAGAGAAGCCGGAAGATCATTGATGAAGAGAGAGAAAAGAACAGGGCCAAGAACGGATCCTTGCGGGACACCTCGACAGACTTGAAAGGAGCGACTTTTGTGATTTTGAAAAACCACACAAGCGCGCCAGTCAGAAAGGAAAGATTGAGTCCAACGAGCAAAGCAAGGAGGGGGGCCAGCCGAAATCAGTTTGTGGAAAAGAGCGGGATGCCAGACAGAGTCAAAAGCTTTAGAGAAATCAATAGTAGAGAGAATCAGCCTGGGTTTGTTAAACCCATCCGAAATGAACTAAGAAAGGAACAGAATTTGATCTAGAGTAGACCGTCCAGGGCGAAAACCGGCGAGGCGGGGAGAGAGAATGGATTTAGATTCCAAAAAAAAGAGTAGACAGGATAGAATGATGCGTTCAAAAAGCTTTGATACGAAGGAGGTGAGAGAGATAGGGCGGAAGGAAGCAGGAGAGTCGAGAGGCTTTCCCATCTTATGAATGGGAAGAATAGAAGATGTCTTCCACATGGAAGGAAAGGAATGCGAAATCTGGGAGAGATTGAAAATGTGAAGAAGAAAATCCATGCCAGAGCAAGGAAAATGCTTTAGCATGGGATAGGCAACTTTGTCTGGGCCAATGGTAGTGGACGAGGAGAGATTGGAGGCAGCCGCAAAAAATTCCGCGGGAGACAAAGGAGAGCAAAAGGACGAGTGAGACTCCACAGGGCACGTGGCTCGGTGGAGCTCAGAGAGGTAGCCTCTGGTTCTGCTACGCAGGACCTTTGGCTGAAAAACGGAAAAGTGGAAAAATTGTAGAACGCACGGCCAGCTGCTGCTCACGTAGCTGGGGCAGTTATTAGCAGTAAATATAACTTGTTCTTCCCAGCCATGTCCTTTTTCGTTTCCTTGTGCTCATCTACCACTAGTCGGCTGGGAAGAACAAGTTATATTTACCGCTTAAAGAAACATGGTTCATAAATTCTCGGCGTTTAACTAAAACTAAACTAAAGATTGATTTTTTGCAGCTGGCAAGTGTTTTTAAACCAAGTTGTTAATATTTCAGAAATAATTTTCAGAAGGGAATGACTCTCTTTGCATTCCCACCTTGCCACTCTTTCTCGTGCTCTTCGATGGTCCAATTGTTGGTAGCCAAACCATGTAAGTTCGGATTGTTTGTCGACGCTTTCCGAAGAATAAGGCACCGCGGAAGACCATGGAGCTCCAGCAGCCGGGCAACTCCCCGAGATTTGGACCTGAAATGGTAAAGAAAAGAGCAGTCACCAAAGACTTGGCACAAAAAGTCCGTCGTTGGACAATACAGGACGCGGTGAGAAGTGTCCGGACTAGGATGGTCGCTGGCGTTGCATGAAAGATTCTCAATTTCAATGGATAAGAGTTTTAACAGAAGGCTGTGACCTTTACAGTAAAGACGAGAGAGGTTTTGACGAGAGTGACGCAGAAATGCAAGTTCCTCAGTGGACACCTAGGGATCCTGTGTGTCAAAAGAATTGCGATGAGGCGGTATGCCTCCAGTCCGAGGGAAGAAAAGAGTGGATAAGAGAGAGGCTGCCTGGGACTGTAGATGGCTGGAGCAGCGCAACTCTTCTAGCCCGCTTACCGGCGGTGTCCTTGCTCGGAGAAAATAAGTGATCTGAAACTCATTGTCACCTGATAGCAGGAGGAAAGAAATGATAGTTGCTGCCAAATGCGCTAGAGAGTGTAAAATAGAAAGGAGGACAGAGTAGAGGAAAAAATTAGCAAGGACAGAGCGGAAGGGAAGAGAAGTGGTAAGGTAAACTTGTAGGTGCTGCCGAGACCAATGTAGAACTTTCAGAATGGTGCAGTCTTCAACAGAAAAGCTCGAATAAGAAAGAGTAATCTCAGCGGTACAAAGAGAGCAGTTGGCAAGGACGCCAGAGCCTCTTTCGTCGAAAGAAAAAGGGACAGAACAATTACTTCAAATTACAAGACGGCAAAATGGAAGAGAGTCAATACGGGTGAGAAAAAGGAGAGTTAGAGTGGAAGCATAGATAAGAAGAGTGAGCTCCACAATGAAAATAGACGGGTTCCTTGGAGTAGTAGAAGAGAAAGCACACATAGCTTTCCTGGTAAAAGAACGGAGTAGTGCAAGCGGATGAGTAGATGCAAAATCTCTCCAGGAGAACCTGGAAAGTCTTGGTTTCAATCTAAGTCTGGCCAAATATGAAATGAAAAGTAGGTTGAAAAACAAAGAGTCTGCTCGTGAAATGATAAGACGAAATGAGTCAGAGTGACTTATAGGGACGAAAGTACGCGTCAGAAAGACAAAGAGGAATAGGTGAGTTTGAGAAGTGCCGTAGCTGATAATGGCACGACTGGCCTCTCAATGAAGGCGTTCAACCTGGTAACGCTGGAAACACTAAGAAATGGAAATCATCCGGGTAAAGCATAGGTGAGAACGGGCCGAAGAAAAGCTTTGTCTAGAAGAGAAAGGAACTCCTTGAAGGGGCCTCATGAGGAAGCAGAGATAGAGCGCAAGGCCTTAATTTAAAGGAAGAACTTGGCCTTAAGAAAAGACACATGCTTAAAAAGGGAAAGAGTGCGGTCAAAGTGATCCCAAGAAAAGTGGGTGTAGAACTGAAGCGGAGAGACGAATTAAGGTGGGAAAGATAGGACTTGAGATTAGCTTAGTGGGGATCAACCGAAAAGAAGTAGACCTTACATTTGCTCGGATTGAAAAAATGACTGCAGTGGTCAGACCAGGGCTTTGGTTCAATCAGGGCTCCTTGTCTGCTCTCCGCAGCCGTGGGTACAGAGGTGGAGGAGGACCAGTTGGTCTGGTCATCGGGATAAAGAGAGCAACCGACGGAAGAATGAAATGCAGACTGATAGCTGACGAAAAAAGAAAAAAAAGATCGCCAAAGAATCGATCGTTGCGGAACACTTTAGCAAACTCGAAATTCGACTATTGCGATTTTGAAAAACCAAGCAAGGGTGCCTGTCAGAAAGCAAAGGTGATGAAGTCCACCGAACAAAGCAAGGAGAGAGACCAGCTGAATAAGCTTGCAAAAGAGAGTGGAATGGTTGACGGAGCCGAAAAGAGTAGGTAGATGTTGGAGGTGAAAGAGATAGTCGGAAAGAAGCAGATGAATCGAAAGGTTTTCTAATCTTTTGGATAGACAGTAGTAGAAGAATTCCAGGTGGAAAAAAGAAAGAAAATGCAAAGACCAGGAAACACAGATAAGTCAAAACGATGATCCATGCGTGGGCCAGGGAAGTGGTTCAGCGCGGGGTATACAACTCTATCTGGGCCGGTGGCAGAATAAGAGAAGAAAAAATTCACCGGAGGTGAGACAAGAGCAAAAAGATAAATAAAACTCCTCAAGACAGGAGGCCTGGCGGAGCTCAGACATAAAGCCTCTGGCTCTGCTGTGCAAAGCCTTTGGCTGAGGGGCAGAAAAGTGAGATCGCAAGTAGATGGCACAAAAGGATACCGTCACCCTGAGAAAGGAGCAGTTGGGAAAGTTAAGGGAGAAGAAAGATGAAGAAGTAGAACTAGGGAATGATTGAAGGAGAGAATAAGCTGATTTAGGGCTAAATTTAGAAGAGCTGAGCATATCTCATGCCATACCTGTAATCTTGGTTTTGGCGATAACCGACAAGGCTGGCGGAGAGACTCATATGTAAGCCTGTCGCTCTTCATCACTCCCATGTGCGTACGCAAAATCCTAGCGTCTTTCCCCTACCGCTTCTTCAACTCTATAAGACCACCAGGTTTGAGGTTGGCGTCTGATGCGGCTAAAAGAAATGAAAGATATGGCGGTACTTAGTGTCAAAGAGGTAAAAAGAGTAGCAGCAGAGGAAATAGAGGAGGATTTATCTGCATAAGAACAGTGTAAATCAATATAGTAATCTATTCAAAGTCATTGAAACGAGCTTTCTGGTAACTGAAAGAAGCCGGAAGCTCGTTGAGGCGGGAGAGAAAAGAGAATAGGAAGAATTGGGAGGTGATCAGAACTCAATTTCAAAGGTACTTCTCAGGAGCAGGAAAGGGTAAGAAAAGAGGGAACAAAGAAGACTTTAGGATAGGAGCGACTGCGTAAGGAACGATCAAAAAGAGTAAAGAAGTCAAGTTATTAAGAAAAAAAGAAGTCAGAGGAGCTGCCCTATCTAATACTTCTTCCCCACGAGGGCCTGAAGTATCTCATGAGTCTCAAAGGGGGTGTTGGCAGTTAAATTCTCCATCAATGAAGGAATTTCCGGAGGTAGAACAGAAGAGAAAAGAAGTCGTTTTTACTATCTTCCTAAAAAAGAGCGACTAGGAGGAGCGTAGATGTTTAAGAGTGAGAAAAGCATTGAGTTGCGTAAACGTTAACTTCGACATAGCCTGAGTAGAGGTCAAGCAAAAGAGAAAAAGATGTTGAGGTTCAAAACAAAACAGACCCTGTCTTATAAAGATGCCGAGACAACCGTTAGCGCGCACGCAATTAGGTGAAAAAGAGGCATATCGGAAGTGAGTGCGATCAGATCGCAAGCAAAGTTTGCAGGATTCTAAGAGATCTAGAAGAATTAAGGTTGGACTCTGGATACAGATAAAATTGACAGGTAAGAGCAAAAGGAAGTGAAATTCAAAACTTTTGGCATGAAGACCTCTTGCCCCAACAACCATTAACACGTTTGGCCAGTGCCAGATTACCCATTAGGCAGAGTAGGCAACTTCCTATGGGCCCCGCGACTTTTAGGGGCCCATGAGACTGTAACAAAAGAAATTTTAGTGACTGTTACTTTAACTCGTTAAGCGCGGATGACGTGATATCACGTCACGGAAAGTTTACGCCACGATTCTGTGCTGAAATTCTAAGCCTAGTGTAGCCTTAAAGCCTTAAACCTTAAACCTCTGTATTTTTATAAATTCTGTTTTTGCAGTATTATTTACACTAATTTGCGATCAAATTGTGGGAAATTTTTTGGAACAATTTTTGTTATTTTTGATAGTGTCTTTTTGTAGTTAGGTTTAATTGCCCTCTCAAAGCTAAAATAAATCATTCCTATTTTTTTCATATCACGCACGACTTAGAATTTATTTCTATGTTTTTCATTTCCATATTTCTTAGCATTTATGCTGTAATTACACAGGACTTCGAAAGTTTATCAGACTTGTTAAGCTTTTAGAATTAATTACTTTTAGTTGAAATCATATCTGTGCCTACCTTAACTTCTGCTAGCTTTTAAACTTGTATTTCAGTTTTTGTTTCCTTGGAAACTTGATACAAAATGACAACTTTAGTGGTGAAGTATTTGCAATTTATTTTATCTTTTTATAGGGTGTAGTTTTTCTAAAAATTATAATTTAGTGAAGGTAAGTCAAAAAATCTTTGGGGGTTTTGAACTGACATGATGTACAGTACCCATTTTTAATCAGTAAATATCATATATCGCTTAGCCTAAACTATTTAAAGTTGTATATTGATAAAAAGCAAATTTTCTAAGCTTTCATTTGAGACCAATATTTAGCAACATATCATATTTTTACGCACTAAATCTACCTTTTTTACTTACCCTACAAATTTGTTTGGGGGGGTTTTGAGACCCCTAAAAAATTTGAAAATTTTAATAGATAAATTTTATTATTATTGCTAAAAATTTTGTCAAATGATGCCCCAAAAGAGTAGTTTTGAGACTGTCTCAATGATAAAGGGTTTAGTTTTGTGGTAAACCAGGCATCTTGATTTGAATTCAAGGTAGTTGGCTCTTGCACGTGTCTGCTGAAAATTTTGCAATTTTTGTCGTCTGCAACTGGGTTGTTGGTCTTTTTAACCGTTTTTGGGTGTGAAAATCCAACAATTAGAACACAAATTGTATATCTTCCGATGCGTGAGGAATTAAGCATGATATTTTGAAAATTGTATGAAAATCGGATAAGAAATAAAGTCACAAATCTATTTTTTAGTAAACTGATTTTGTAACTCATTTTGAAAAAATTTGATGGGAACTCTGTTTTATGTTGCGGGTAATATTACCCGCGCGGGAGCGAAAGAGGTAACATAAAGGCTGTAGGTTGAAACTAATAATTTCACTTCACTATTTTTTTACTTTTTCAGACTCCTAAGTTAAAATGTCGACTAACGAGAAAAAGAAATATGAAAGTGGAGCACAGAAGCGAAGAAAGAAAAAAGAATCTAAAGTGAAGCTTGATAAAGAAATGAAAATGACTCCGTCGCTTTTCCAACTTGGCTTTACTCGTTCACCTTCAGAAGATCAACCCTCTGGTAGTACTGCCGGCAGTGTCGGCGATGTTATTGCGACAGACTTGGAATGGTTGAGTCTTAGGCTGGAATGGACTGCTGCACAAATGGTTGAGTCTTAGGCTACCATAGATGACACTGCCAAAACCGATAAGGATTTTAATGTCATTGATCCGGAGAGACAAATTCAGGCACCTGAATTTCAAAATGACGTAGAATTATGGGAAACATTACTAACGCAGTGTAAGAACATTGGTCTGCTAGAGATCCTGTAGAATGCCAGCACTTTGATTGTGATTTTTCGGCTTCACGTAGGCCGCACAACGATGGTACTGCAAGATATTTTACTCGTTTCATGATGTTTCGGAAGCATGTGAATGGAGAACAAATTAAAAGGGAATGGTTGATGTACTCACCAACTTCTGGTAATGTGTACTGTTTTCCATGCGTCTTATTTCTTGATGCATGTAAAAGAAATCAAACTCAATTCTGTGATGGATTTTCAGACTGGAAAAATGCTGCTCAGCGCATCCAAATGCACGAGAACAGCGAGATGCACCAAACATGTGTGCAGGCAGTTATCACTAGGCGACGTGTAGCATGTCGCGTAGACTGCTGTTTACAAATTCAATTCAACAAAAAGAAAGAATACTGGATAAAAGTTCTGCAGCGAGTAGTGTCGATTGTCAAGTTTCTCTCGTCGCGAGGAATGGCCTTTCGCGGTAAAAATTAAAATATAGGATCGCAACGCAACGGAAATTACTTGGGCGTTTTAGAGTTGATTGCGCAGTACGATCCTTTTCTGAGTTCTCATTTAGCCAAATATGGTTACCAAGGCTGAGGAAGACAATCCTACTTATCATCAACAATTAGTGAAGAAATTATCGAGATAATGGGAAATAAGGTTCTGGCAGTTATTGTAAAAGAATTGCAGCAATCCAAGTGCTTTTCTGTAAGCATCGATTCCACGCCGGACACATCACACATAGACCAGCTGACAATAGTTGTTCGATACGTAAGAATGTCAGACGGCGACGTGGTGGAACGGTTTCTCACCTTTATCCCAATTGAAAGTCACACAGAAGAAGCTCTTGCTACGACTGTCTTGAAATTTCTAAACGAACATGACATTGATATAAAAAATCTGCGAGAACAATATTACGACAATGCCGCAAACATGTCGGGTTGTTACAACGGTCTTCAGGCACACACTTGTCAAATCAATCCACTTGCACATTATATTTCCTGTGAAGCACATCGTTGAACTTGGTTGGAGTTTCTGCTGCAGAAACCTGTGATAAAGCACATTCTTTCTTCGGACTTGTCAAAAAATTGTTTAACTTTTTTTCAGCGTCAACTACACGTTGGGTGATTATGTCCAAATGTCTTAAAAAAGATGCTGGCTCTGGACTCTTTCTAAAAAGAGTGACTGGATCAAGGTGGTGTGAGCGGGCGGTGCGACCAAGGCGCTATCTTATGGTTATAGCAGCTTCCAGAAGGCGTTGTTGGTCATTGCAGAAGATATGAAACAAAAGCTAGAGACAATTAACGAAGCCGAATGTCTGTTACAAGACCTGTCGAAGAAGGAAACAGCCGTTTTGTCAGTCTTTTGGGCTGTCATATTGGAAAGATTGAATGCAATCAGTAAATCATTACAGAAATATACGATAGAACTCCAGACGGCCGTCAATATGTTGAAATCACTGTCAGATTTTCTAACATCACAGAGAGATCTGTTTGATGAAAAGCCAAAGCACAGTACTTTGACGACTGCAATCGGTTGCGCAAGCGAAAACGACATCACGCCGATGATGATGCGGAAGAAGTTGTACTTCTTTGAAAAGACAAGTTCAGGATTGAAACCTATCTACCGATATTGGACAGACTATCTGCTGAGCTCAACCGCCGCATGCAAGCATACGACAAAATTCAGTCGTTGTTTGGATTTTTAGTTGAATTTCCATCCACAACAAATGACGAATTAAGACACGCAGCAGAGACATTTCGAGAGAATTATCCTGATGACATCGATATCCAATTCCAGGAAGAAATGGTTCACTTCAAGTATTTCGCATCGCAGTTTGCAGATTATGATGATAAAATATTTGCATCGCAATCATATGAACTCATTTGTAACAACATGACTCAGTCAACTTTTCCAAACGTTTTAACCGCACGACAAATTTACAGATGCTAAATGATCACAAGCACAATCGCCGAACGAACTTTTTCCAAATTGAAAATTCTGAAAAACTGTGATCGAGCTTCAATGACGCAAGAACGATTGAATGGGTTTGCCATTATGGCTACTGAAAACGACGTTGTGCAGAATATTAACTTTCAGGATATTTTAAACGACTTCATTACTGTGAAATTAAGACAAAAGAATTTTTGAAGGTTCGTTACATAAAGAGATTAGTAATTCTAAACGGTAGACTCGTAGTTTGTGGATTGTGGTATGGAAAGTAAATAAATATTGAGTTTTATATTTTTTCTTTCTGGATAAATACTTAAATATGAATTTACCCAGTGCTTGTATTCTTAAATTCATAATCTAAAAATGCCATATTGCTACAATTTACATTTTATGTCCTGGGATTGGTAGGATATTTTGTATTGATAATTTTATGTCTAGTAAGCACAGGGGCCCCAAAAGTTTGACTGCCTATGGGCCTCTAGGGTGCTTAATCCGGCACTGCGTTTGGTCCACCTTGGCCCAACGCAATTCAAATTGTTGAGCCGAAGTAGTTCATCGATAACAGTCCAAAGTAATTTTGATCATGGGCCCAACGCTTAATGTCTCTAAACATGACAGTTGTAAGTTGTAACACCCTTGGTCCAAAGCAAAATTTTGGTACGATTCATAACGTGATGAGAAAACACAGTTTATTCAAAAATTAAAACCTACAGAACCACGCAAGCAAGACACACAAACAAGCACAGCAGCGCGCAAATACCAGATAGGCGTACATCATTCAAAGGATACAACATCAGAAATATTGCATGAATTTTTATCTCTCTTTCTTCTTTTACTCTCGATTAAGTATAAACAAAACCACAGTTTCCTACAAAGATTTCAAAGTATAAACATATGACGGTGGCTGAAAACCAGCACTGTTGTTTTGCTTTTAAGGAGGAATATGGGGTTCGTTTTATCATTTTTCGAAAATTTTGGCCATAATATTTTTTCAACAAAAATTGTATCTTTAATCCTTCATCTTTAAGATTGTTGCCATGAAAAGTCGCATTTCAACGTGAAACATTGCTAAAAAATGAATAATTCTTTAGGTTAGAAGTGTAAATCGGTGTATGTGCACTTTTAGATGGATTTTCTCAAAATCGCGATTTTATGATGACTATAAACTTTCTGGCATTGGTAATTCTGAATTCGTACGGTCAATCTTCATGAAATTTCGCATAGAGCTAACTAATAGACTTATGAATGCAATGACGAAGTGAAAATGGGCTAACTATTTTACTTTTTTTGCTATAAATATTTTTGTTGGAAAATATGTGAAAATTTCACTGAAAAAAATGGTATTTTTGACAAACCCCAGTATATTATGACAGTTTAAATTTATGTACAAGTTGCTACGTGATTGCGTAGAGTAGTGTTCGACGATCAAGTTGCACCAAAACCATTCAATTCCATCGTGCAGAGGCCGAGATATGCATGCCAAAGTTTCCTCGTCTGTTGCCATGGCAAAGGAAACATCTTGGCTACCATGGCAACAAAAAAAAGAAAAAAATTGTGACAGATTTATTTTTGCGCGAGTATTCAGCCTTGTTAAAAATAAAGAGTTTCAGAGGAACGCTGAGACCTTCACTGCTGTCCTTCCAAAGCTAGTACAAAGAATCCAATAATTCGGCAAAATTTCTTTCATGTACAAACTTCAGAGCAAATGACCGATAGTAAAAGCAGTAAAAACTAATCAAGGCTTATCCACGTCGTAATTCTAGGCAGTAAAAATTTTAAACTACATCGTTGCTTAACCCTTAACTACTCGCGCCCTTTTTCTTAACGCAACTACTCGCGTGGTGTACTTTGTACACCAATGTTGACATACAGCTTTTATTTTCCGAAACAAATGAAATTATGCACAAAAACCACAAGAACGTTCTTTAGGATGATTTATCAGTTGCAAGATGTGCACAGGTGTCACTTTTCACATCAGTTTTTGCATGATCTTTGCAGACAAAGTCATTGCACGAAGAACATCTCATAGTTGTCACCCTGTTTTTAGCTCTTCCACTGAGACGGCACCTTTTTTGAGATTTTGCAGGAGGTGGTTCACGGGTGTCAACTTGTGATTGTGGCTTATATTTTGACAAGATGAATTGAATGTCAGATGGAAGATTTTGTAGCTGTGCTCTGTCCTGCAGATGAGGCTTTATCAAACTCATAGCAAGATTCTTAAGAAACTGCCGCCTGTTTTGTGCTTCATCTACCGACTTACGAGTCTTGTTGAATAAGATTTTCCATTCATGCCTGCAATGTTTACAAGATGAAAAAAGACACATAAAGGCCATCGGCGGGTTCTCCTTGACACAGAATAATTGCCGCAGAGTTGGTCAACTGCATTCACCCCTCCTTTCGTAGAATTACAGAACTGGATGATTTGTGGCTTTTTAGTTTCGGCATCAACTGCAGCATCACGGTGCATAGTGGAAAGCAAAACAACTGATTTGTTCTTTTTTAGTGTAAAGGAAACCAGAGTAGCATGCTTTTGAAATCCAAACATTGATGAAGAGATCGGCTTTTGTTTGTTTGACAAAAATTCAGCTGGAATTTCTCTTTTGTTTTTCTTCAAAGTCCCAACCAGAGTTATTTTATCTCGCAGCATTGACATTGCAAGTGTGTAACTAGTGTACCAATTATCCATTGTTAGATTACGGCATGTACCTTTCAAGTGACTTATCAGTCATTCAACTATGTCACCAGGGCTGTTGGAGGCTTCATGTGGACCAGTTGGTTGTTTACCACAACAAACTTCCAAGTTTCCTGTGAAATATGTCTTGGCATTACAAAGTGCAAAGATCTTTACACCGTACTTTGCCGGCTTGCTTGGAATGTATTGGATGAAGCTGCATCTCTCCCTGAAAGGTACTAATGTTTCATCGATCGTCAGGAACTCACTAAGGCAGTAGGTGTTTTTGCAGTTTTGTACGAACTCATCTAGAATATACCGAATGGCAGCCAATTTATCTGTTTCTTTTCTTTGACTCCTCGTCGTTCTATCATCAAACCGTATTGCCAACAACAGGAACAGAAAGCGGTTGTACAACATGCAAGCTCGAAAGATTTCTATTCCACTACCATCTGTGGCCCATAATTCAAGAAAACTCACATGCCCAGCCCTCTTTACACCTGACAAAACCAATAGTCCAAGGAATGCCATGAGTTCAGTTTTTGTAGTAATTTTTGCATCTCTTTCCCTGTCATAGTTTGACTGTACAGCTGTGATATACATATTGGTGCATCCAACAATTTCCTCTATCATCTCATCTGTAATCAGTAATAGAAAAGCTTGTAGTTCATCTTCAATATGTCTGGCATTGTTTCTTGGGCCAGGAAGAAATTTTAAAAGGTTTCGTGAAGGAGTTTTTGCAAATTTACTGACACAAGGATTTTTGTACCACTTAGTTACTCTATCTTTGCAAAGATAATAGTTTTCATCGTCTTCATCAGAGCTTTCAGAATGAGTAGACCTATCAGAATTCTGCAATTGGTCACCATCAATTTCAGAGTCTGTGCTGTGATCGCTTTCGTTCACAACTCTTTCTTCGTCATCATTTTCCTCACCTCCTATTTCCTCATCAGATTCATCCTCTTGTTCCAACATTGCCCTAATTGCATCATCATCTAAAGACCTAATCCGTCTAGCCATTATGTATAAAGTATTTCTGCACACAAAAACAGCATAAGCAAGCAAGAAAACAATAAAAAGAAAAAAATCTTTTCAAAAAGCACAAAAATTATAGTTACATAAGTACTTGCACGGTGTATTTTGTACACCAAAACAGCACCCTCACTCATTTGTCTTAGCATACCGGCCGCCACGTGCTTTCTAAAACTACACCAACGCATCAAAGCATGCCTGTGGAGTTAATTAGAGGATAGATGGCGCTTGCTGCCTGCAGAATTTCAAAATAAAAGGGGGGAGCCGAATTAGTAAAAATGGTGTACAAAATACACCAGCGCGAGTAGTTAAGGGTTAATAACAATTCACTAAAAACAAAAGTTTCTACTGTGCCGGCGTTTATAAACAAAATCGCGAGAAAAGAAGAAAAAGGGTAATTACGGTGCTGAGACAAGCCTGTCACATAACATCGATCTTAGCATGCTAAACGCGTCTCTTTTGCAAATTCCCCATAATCCCCCTTAAGTGATTGGTAGACAAAAGTATGCGAAAAACAAAGGAGAAATGCTTAGCTTCAGCAGCAAAGCCCTAATTTTTAATTAATCTTACTTGAATTAATTAATGCCTTAATTAATCTTACTTAAATACTAAGAAGCCAAACAAAAGTAAATACTCAACATAATTCCTGTTGCGACAGTCCAACAATACAGCACTGCCAAACATCCCCAAACACGCGCTAAATTGTGTTATTCAAAAAAGGTAGTATGAACAGTGGTGGCGGAACTAATCACTAGATTGGTAATGTGATCAAATTGTTAAGTACTGCGTGGGAGCTTAATGAACCCAACAAAATCCTGATAAAATGTGGCTTAATCAGTTGGAACGCCTATTACTACCTCTTTAATCAAGACGTCACTAGTAATCAAACTATAAGTGCTAAATATTAGGTGGTAGGACAGTTGCTCACTAACCACCAGTAGGAGAAAAATATCAAATAAGTCTACGCTGCAAGTTTAAATGGTTAGCACCACATGCTCATAGCTTAAAACAATAACAAAAAATTAGCTTTTGCGTAATGTTGCTATTTTTCCTACATAAAAGCAAGCTAACTATAGTACTTGATATTGGCTGTTATAAAATCAGGTCGGTCTATTTTTGGTTCACCGTTGGCAACATGCATTAAGCTAGATAAAGGTTTACAGAGGTCAACAGAGAAAAATTGTTCTATCAAAAATTAGAAACGTTTGTGATTAATAGCAATATTTACAACTGATTTTAATTTTTACGTAAGGTTGCAAGACAAAATTACATAGACCCACAGTTGGTACGCCTTTGGTACAACCGATGGTACCTCGATCGTAAATTTAAGTAGCGCTAATGTCAAAACACAAAAATATTTCAAAAGTAATTTAAAGGTGCGTGATACATATGAACAATAATAAGCAAATTTCAAATTTTTTTTCAAACACCTACAATGGACCACCAATGGCAAAATACATCAAGCCAACGCCCACGTTTCCCACCTTCAGCCAACGTTGACACAACACATCTATACTTGCTGGAGCGTTTCATTGAAAAACTCTGAGCGAGTCATGAAGCAGGAAGCATAGAATGAGATCCGTAGAAGGTGATTCGGAAGTGGAAAATGGTAGAAAGGAATAAAAGGAGAGATTAGTGACGGGGTAGAAGGAAGATAGTAGGTTTATAGGCGAGAGCGTAGGGAAAGGCTGCATCGGCAGATGGGTGGATAGGTGGATTAAAAAGTACAATGGAGGTCTACATGCAAAAGGAACTTGAAAAAGATGGCACGGTTTTGATGGAATGGGTAGGACCAAGAGAAGTCAAGATACAGCAGGTAGGGAAGCTCCAGGAGTGAGAGCTAGAAAGTAATTTAAACTCCGTGTAGGAGAGGAAAAAGCATCTTAAATGTACCCATTGAGAGCAGGTACAGCATTGCACTGACCTGCGCATCCAGGCCCCATTGCCATCACAACAGATCGGAAAAGATGCGGCAAAGATTGGAATGAACGTTTCCGCTCATGAGACGTGGAAGAAAAATGACAATACAAGGAAGAGAACAGCAGGAAAGCAAAAGAAAAAAAGACGACCTTTAAAGAGAGCGCGTGCTGCTCTTCTGCGGTTGTTTAGAGAGTAGGACAGTAAAAAATGTTTGGTGTGGGAGAGCCCACGGTATCTAGAACCCTCGGAAAAGCCAGCAACTATTTCGGCCAAACTCAGTGGGGGTCAGGGACCGCACTGTCATGGTGAGATGGCTGTTGATTTGTGCAGATGCAGTCTTATTCATACTGTCACGAATAAGTAAATTTGCGTTGAAAGAATAGTTTTTATATATGCATAGTTGTGGTAATTTGTTGTTTTATTTTGCAGTGATGGTTTTATTTGTAAGTCTGAACTGTCTGAAGCCCTAAACTTGCTAAAATGTTTTTCATAAAAGAAGAGATTAGTGACGGGGTAGAAGGAAGATTCTCTCTTCCTTGTATTGTTAATAAGTCTAATATCTACATTGGTGCATCGAGCTCTAATGATTTGCACCAAGCGTAGACTCAATGAAGAAATAGAACGGATCAAGAAGATATTACTGGACAATGGCTATCCTAAAAACATCATCAACACTCAGATCACCAAGAAAATTGCTCAGTTCTCCACCCTTAAGCGATTTGTCTCTGAAAAGTGTCCTGTGTACTTGAGTGTCCCTTGGATAGGTAAGCCATCTACAAACTTAGAAAAAGAAGTCGAAACCGCCGTGGAAAGCTGCTATGGTTCTGTCAGCACCCGCTTGGTCTTTACGTCTACGCGCATGCTGCCTGTGGCCCGCAAGGATGTTCTACCTGCCATTCAAAAAAGTTTTGTCATATATGAATACAAGTGCCACTGTGATAGTCGGTACGTAGGGCGAACATCTTAACGACTACAGGATCGCATCAAGCAACATGTTCCGCAATGGTTAAGACAGCAATTGACTCGTCCACCCGATCTCAACCACACAGATCGTGCAAACGAACCGACACCAAACCGGATTGTGACTCCGCCATTGGTCAGCATCTTTTAGATAATGATCGATGCGCATTAAACTATGATAACAAGCGGTTTTCAATCCTCGCCGCAGCGCGCAGTTTTTTCCATCTCAATCTTTTAGAGGCTACTTATATCAAGACCCGACGCCCGGTGTTATGCAGAAAGAAAGAGTTTGTTTACACTCCCAAACTCTTTCGATAATCGTGGCATTTGGCCTCCTGCTGCGCCTTCTCTAACTTTTGCAATTGCGAAATCTTTCTTTCGCGCGCTTTGCAATACAAACGCAATCATTGGCTTGTCTTGATTACGTAACATCCAAATTATTCACATAAAAGACTTATTCACTCTAGATCTTCCCTTTTGACGCGATATCGCTACTGATGAGAGCGTCACGAAAAGCTTATGGCTCAAACAGCTTTTTTCAAAGCTATATTAAAATTCTGTACCACCAACAAATTTTTGTGTTAAGTGTTTTCGAAAAAAACTTTTGTTTTCTTCGCATTTACTAACAGAATTGTTACGCACACGCCTTCTCTGACGTCACAATGGTTGATGACGTGACTAAGTTCCAGTGTATTCCAGTAATTCTTGCTTCTTCTCGAAGACTTTTCCTTTTTTATTGTTACCGATTACTTAATTTATTAACAGTGTTTTTTCGGTGTCACGTAATGTTCTAGCATTTTTCAGAAGCTCGTATTTTTGTATATAATGTGGCGAGATTTTTTCGATTTAGAGAGAGAGTAGTTCAGTAGTGGTAGTTAGTGCCAGAGTAGAAAGAAAAGAAAAAGTGCGTTGTTCTGTGGTGATTGTTGTGACAGGAATCAAGCGATTATTTTGGTGGTTTTTAGTTTTGTTTAGTCTTTGATATTTATATATTAAAGTGCTTTAGTTTCAATGTTTGACAAGCGAAGGAATTCGAAGTTTTAAAGTGGTTTGTGAATATATTTGTTCTGTCCTTGATCGAGAAGTGCGTGGGTGAAAGTATCTTAGTGGAAGCCAATCTTTTCCTAGCTATTAAGTTGCAACCAGACTTAATTATTCGAGCGATACTACAAGTCGCCTCAATTTTAAGAAGTAAATTAAGATTGAGATAGAACAAAAATTCTATTGAAACGCGACACATACACACAATAGCATCCACAGATTAAATTGCCACCTATGACAACCTGTTGCGTTGATGCCTGAAGAAACCCAATTATTTAAATAAGCTGTTTTAAAGTAAAACTTAGTCTATAGCCTAACGATTTCGAATGGTTAATCCACAAAAAAGTATTCAGATTAAAAATTAACACAAAAATCTCCGGGATTGTAATCCTAAAATGTTGTCCTTCTTGAAAACATTAAAAATTTCTTGGGTAACTGACCTCTCAATTTCCCTTAGTGCAGGGGTGTGCAACCTTTTTGCTATTGCCGGCCGCATTACGTTTACTTCTAGAAAGCACGACCGCCAGTAAGTTGAAAACTTTTGTGCTGCATTAATTAAAAACATAATGTAAAACAATGTCAAACAATTTTTAATGTATATATTTGATACAAAGAATATATTCATTACAAAGTTTGCGATTCGTCATACATTATTGACTCCCTTGGTTTTGCATACAAGCAGATAAGCTTGCAAAGTCGGGTGTCTCGTTGGTTACCATCAGCTTTAGTTCAGACTTCAAATTGCTGTCGAATAATCGGGTTCGGTATTCGTTCTTCAGGTACTTTTGTCTTTGTAAATGCTGATTCGCACACATAAGTGCTTCCAAAAAGAGCAAGTGCTTCTCTTACCAATTCTCGTAGCATAAGATATTTAATTGTACTTTTCCAGGTTTCCAGCAAATTTTCTTCGTCCTTAAACTGTTGTACAAGCTGCTCATTATTCTTTATCTCTACCAGTTCCATTTGGAGATCCATTGGTGGACTTTTATTTTCCACCAGATCTGGAAATGTAACAAATCTTAAAGTTTTTTGAAATTTTCTCAAAATCTTGAAAACGGTCAGAAAAATCCTGCAAAACTGCATCAAAAACATTACAAAAAAGAGCGATTGGAACTTTGTCAACTTGTATTTCATTGCTGAGAATCAGAGCCGTCAATTGTGGGAAATGGAAGAAATTATGCTGCTGCAGATGATTTTTGAGGAGACGACATTTGCCTTTGAAATCCAGTACTTCCTTGTGCATAAAACAAACTGTTGATCCTTTTCCTTGTAGACTTTTATTCGGGTTATAAACGTGCGTCAGAAAATCAACCAGAAACGCCAAAGATATAACAAAGTCGTTGTTCAGTAAAGGACAATCTTTGTTTTTTGTGGAATAGTATTCCGCTATTTCTTTGCGCAACTGCAGAACACGGCGAGATGTTTCTCCTTGAGACAGCCAACAAACTGCGGTGTGATAGAGAATATCCTCGGCAGACGTTTCGTTCAATTGCAAAAGTTTCCGAAATTGCCTTTGATGAAGAGCATTTGAGCGAATGTATAAAATAATGCAATTCACTTCTTTTAAAGTGGCATTTAAAGCAACAGATTTGACACATAGTGCTTCTTGGTGGATAATACAATGAAGGTTAGTGAGCTGTTTGTTCATATTCTTTTGATACATACTCTGAAAATCTTGCCACAAAACCTCGTAAGTTACCAGTCATAACAGGCGCGCCATCTATGCAAATGCCACAAAGATTTTTCAAGTCTAATCCATTGCGAAGAAAAATATCTTTAACTGCAACAAAGATATGTTCTCCACGGGTGCGAGAAGAGAGTGTTTCCATGGAAAGAAGATCTCCACACAGATCAAAACGTGGAGATAGAGAACGTATGAATACGAGTTGTTGCGCTGGATCCTTGATGTCAGTTGATTCATCGACAGCGAGTGAAAATAAACTTGCTTCTTTGTTAACCTTTGTCTGCAGAGAAAGGGTCAGCTGTTTGGCAATATCATTTCGACGGCGTTGAATCGTACAACGCGAGAGAGCAATTGATGAATAGTCAGTTTCCTTAACAGGATGAATGCATTTAACCACGTCGATGAGATATCGCTTAACAAGTTCCCCATCGGAATAAGACTTCCCCGTTACCCCAAGATGATATGCCATTCTGTAACAAACCTCGCAGCGATTATTATCATACTTAGTGAAAGTAGACATGCAAGATGTCTGCTGTCGTACCCTTTTCTTCAAATTTTCTACACAGATCTCTCTGGGCTTGCCTTTCAATTTTGCATAAGCGTGTGACGTATGACGACGAAAATGTTGATTAGCATTATCTCCTTTAGCAGTTTTAACAACTTGACTGCACATTAGACACATCATGGTGTGTGCTGGTGTCTCGATCATGAAATAGTCCAACTACCACTTGGCATTGAATATTCTTTTCTCCCCTCCTAGAGTTCTTTTTCGTTTCAACGACATAATACAATATACTGTTTACAATATTTAAAATATATCTGCGGTTGACGACACACTATCGCTGTAATAAACACCACACAACGCATTGTTAAAAGTAGATGAATGGAAAATTCAACGTTTAGCTTTTAAAAACAAAATGATTACAAATGCCTGCAAAAAATATCAAACAGTTTTGAAAATTTTGCTGTTAATAACAAGCTTAAATTAAGCTTTAACTCTGGTTCGTCGTTTTACCATAACCGGACAACTTGCTTATACGCCCACTCAGCCAGTACTAAAAACTATATATTGCCTGTAATTTCGAAGAAGCACCGCTAAAAACCAATTATTTATTGACCACGCGGCCGAACCGTGAAGCACAAGCTCATTTTAAATAAAAGCGAGAATTTGCTGAAATTCGATCACCTGCTGGATAAAATGGAACATGACCATTGACCAATGTCATCATTTTTAAGAAATAAATTGCGTTTCTGCCAGACTTCTCGAATCAGGTTTTTACACATCCTGTCGACAAATGCGCTTTCGCATTTCTTCTGTTTTGCGTTGATATGCAGTACACCAGCATCTGCTGCTATATTGTGTATTTTTAATTGTATGTGCGCGGCCGCAAGAACTTTTATTGACGGCTGCAGGTTGCACACCGTTTCCTTAGGGAAGTGATTCTCAACCACTGTGCCGCAGCATTTTTGTGTGCCGCCAAATTTTAGATATATTTCGCATTTCGCATTAATTAATCCTTTAATAAACGTACTGTTATTTTTGTAGTACATATTATTTTATTTCGCATATATAAAATTATTATCATAAACTATTTTAGGCAGTGTGTTGTAGGTAAGTAAATAATTTTTAAACTTATCTTTTGCCATGTGTGCCGCCAAATTTTGAAATCGTTAAAAGTGTGCCGCAAAAAAAAAAGTTGAGAATCGCTGCCTTAGGGAATGGCATTTAAGAAGATATTCTAGTAGCTCTTGATCGCCATAACGAAAAACTGTATTAGAACAAAATATTGTCTGGTGGCAGCAACGATCTTTTTTTGTTCTGTTAATGACAAATGTATAAAACTACAACCCAAGTACCACAGATGGCAGAACTGCTGCAGTGATAACAGGTAACAGCAAGTGAGTTCGTGATTCGCATACTGTATGTCAAGAGTAGTGTAATGATTAAGTTGATGGTAAAGATTAGACTAGTAGCTCTATGAGCAGATCAGTATACGTTTGACTCACTTGGGCAGTCGGTAAGTGAAGGTTAGAACTACTGTTCAGTCAGTAAGTGAAGGTTAGAACTACTGTTCAGTCAGTTAGTGAAGGTTAGAGCTACTGTTCAATAAGTCTTGCATGCACAGTAGTTGAAGATACTGGTACAGTAAGATATTTGAGTTTACGTTTATCAATCAATCATTTTATTTTTGCCCAAATCAGCATACATAGAAAATGAATTTGACAGCAGTGGACAAAAAAAAGAGAATTTATAATTCAGTTGTCACAATTCATAATTTTCACTTGACTGTTTTAGATTCTGGTTCTTAAAACTTGAGGCTGTGAGCTGCTCTATAATGAACTCATAATAAAGGTCATGATAGTTTTCAAAGCAATCGTGCAAAAATGACCAGAAACGCCATGCAAAAATAGTTGATCAGAAAGCTGTAAAGCATCATTAATGCATTTTTGTTTAAAAATTAAGATGCCTATTGTACTATTCCAAAGTTTATTTTAATCTGTTTTAAAATAGGCAGTGGCTATTTTGCCGTCGACGGCAATTTGCCCTTAATATCTATTTTGCCGTATTCATTCACATGTGTTCATATAGCTAAATTTGCTACTATTACATCAGTGACACTGTGGTGTAGTGGATAAAGCGCTGGTCTTGAGATACCATGGTTGTGGGTTCAAATCTCAGCTGGCCAGGGCTTTAAAAGAAAGGCAATGTACACCAAAGGGGCAGGCCCGGTAGGTAAATGTACAGGACAGTGTACACTGGAAGGGAGAGTACACGGTGGGGGATAGAGACCTGGAGGTGCAAAATTTTTTTAATTGGTTTTTAAAATTGACCAATTAGAAACGACCAAAAGTCACATGTTTAGTACGTCATTAAGATTGACCAATCACAAATAACTCATGGCAAAATAGTCTCTGAGGGTAAATTGCCATCGATGGCAAAATAACCACTGCCTTTAAAATACACTCCATATGCATCTTGATGTCAATTGCAAAATGGCCATTTCCGTTTTGTTTACCTGAAAAATGCCACTGACCCTGGCAAATGAGTTCATGACTTCTTAGTGCCAATATTCTTCTAGCTTTGACTGCCATTTTTTTAGGGCAAATTGAGGTTTCATATCTAAACACCATTGACTATGACAAGACTTTGCACATAATGTCGCGTGAGTAAAAGGAGGTAGGTTTTTGTTGCAAATATTGCACTTGCCAGAAACCCAAGACGTAACTTTTGCTAAAAGAGTAGATTTCATGGTCGTGAGACATGCACATAATGTCAAGTTTCCAATAAAAAATGGTCAATTGAAACCATAGTAATAGGCCCACTAACTTCTTATTAGAAAATCTTCACGATCTGCATGAAAAAGCAGCTAGGAAAGTGGTGACAGTTTTTCAGGTTATTTGCCGATGAGAGCTAGAAAGCTGAGTGAACTTGCCAGCACTGTTTTGAACGTGGTTGAATTTTGTTTATGGCAACAATGATTGTACATTAAAACCAAACAATGGTTGTGTTATTGTGACCTTAAGCAGCTTAGAAAAGCATGCAGCAATTCATCCTTGCTGGGGCACTGGTTGTGGTAGAAATGTGTTATGCAATCTGCTCATGAACTAATAACTTCAAAGCAGGCCTGAACATAAAAAAGTTTTAGATTAGTTAGTAAAAGACTCCTGTAACTGGAAGATTTAAATTAAAATTTGTGTAAAATCATAGTGAATGACAATGAGACTGGTGCATGTTACTAAGTGAAAGCAGTCATCCTGCATAGCTCAAGTCAAAGAGCAGATGAGCTTGCAATTTAGTTTTTGTAAAGTAAATATGTACTCAGTACATACATGTTTTTCCTAGAGATATTTGTTACACTTAAAAGAAAGTTTGGATTTTTCAGGATTTTAATAGCATTTTTGTAATTTCAGACATAGTGTAATATCAGAATATTAAAGCTAGTTGAATATATCAAGTGCTAATTGTAATGAAAAATGTCAAGAAAAATGTAAAAAGCAATGAATTCATGTTTGTCACTTCTGATCGGTTTAGGTGGAATTCTGTTGCCAGGTATTCTGGACCCAAAACAAGAAAGCGACACTCAATTTGTGTTGTTGGTGAAGAAATTTATTTATATGGTGGTCGAGGAACATGTCAAATGCTAAATGATTTTTGGAAGTACAAGCCAAGTTCTGAAATTTGGTCTGAAATTAAAACAAAAACATGTCCTGACAAGCCCCCTTGCTTGCAAGGTCACACTCTTGTTGAATATAATGGTGATTTGTATATGTTTGGAGGTGAAATCAGCTTTGCTTTTGCAGAGGAAGTGGCTTTCTGGAAATTTAGCATTTTATTGAACGAGTGGAAAAAGCTCTTATGCAATGGAACTTTTCCTCGTGGAAGGCGTGGACATGTTTCTGTGGTTTATAAAAAAAAAATGTATGTTCATGGTGGTTATTTGGACTTGAAAGGTCCCACCCAGGAAATGTGGGTGTATGATTTAAAAAAAAACACTTGGTCTCTTGTTGAATCTGCAATGAGTTCCAAATGTCCAGCTGCACGCTACCAACATGGCGGCGCTGTTTTCAGAGATTCATTTTATATTAGTGGTGGCAAGAGCAATGCTGGTAATAAATTTGATGCGTGGATATGGGATTTTTTGACAGAGAATTGGAGCCACATTCGCACCAAAGGGGCACCTTCAAATTTGTATTTTCATTCATGTTGTGTTGTTCAAAATGATTTGTTTGTATTTGGAGGGTATACAGCGGTAGACAAAGTGAACACAAAATTATGGAATGTTTCACTGGCAAAAAGCTATTATACTTCATCACAGAAATGGAAGCTGTGTCATTTTACCAACCAAAAACCTTTACTAGCTCTAGGAACTTGTCGCTTAGGTGGTGTTTTACAGGTCGTTGCAAATAAAACCAAAAAACCTGGCTATCAGGCTGCAGTTAAATATGATTTCCACAAAAAGCAACATGAGTGTAAAAGCAATTCTTGTCGAAACGCATCTATTTCCAGCAGCGCTTTGCCTACACAGCAAATGTCACATGATTGGAAGTACCCGGTTTCAAAGAAACGGAAATACGCTCATTTGAATCACGACAATGACGATTCTGTCTGCTCAAACACCATAAAAGAAAAGGGGTTTTCTGATGGCAATGTAGTGAAGGCAACTGATAAAGTTTTAAAATTGCATACCAACTTACTACCAGCAGTAGAAACCATGAAATTTCTGTTTGCAAAGAAACGAACTGTAAGTGCTGAAGAGCTTCGATCACCACTTATACAGATGAATCACTCATGTAGCGTAGTTAAGTCTCAAAAAGAGCAATTTTCTTTACGAAAGTCAAAGTCACGTGTAGCAAAACCTGCAAATGTTAAGTTGATTGATTTTGATTTGCTGTCAGCGAATAGTTTTGAACTTGCTTCGGTAAAACTTCACGACCATCAACCTATGAAGTATAGACAATTGTCATCAAAAAGCTTGAACTCAGAACAATGGATTACCTCGTCGGTACAACCCTGTAGTTCTGACGGCGATTTTACAAAAAGTATAGATCATGATGCCTATTCAGCCGTTTCTCCAGCTACCAGTGCTCGATCAACGCAGCAACGTTGCAAAGATAAAGATAGATACTCAAGCGACTCAAGTTTATTAATTCGTTGGTCTAGTGCTCGTTGTGTAGCTGATCAATGGGAACGAAAAGTCGGCAGACGTTGGGACTCATTACATCCAACTTTTTCAAATTCGTTTTCTAGTTTGCGTAGTAATCATTGCTTGCTTGGACCAAAATCGAGCAGCTCTTCATTCTTAAAAGATCCACTTGTGAATATCAGTCGAAAAGATAATCTTTCTAGTTTCGATTCGGATGCACAAAAAATTCAGTCCTTAGCACAGACTTATTACTCAAATGCCACAATTTTGGAGCAAATAGACCAAAATCTAAATGACGAGTGTAAACTTCATGATAACCAGCGCGGCAAACAACAGCTATCATTGTTTCTTGTTGGTGAATCATCAGTAGAGAACTCAAAACATCCTAATCGATCAATTGTTGTATTTACTTTAAATTTTGACTGATGATTTTATTTTGTCCATACCTAGCGCAGGAGTCGGCAACCTTTTACGAGCGAAGAGTCATTTGAATCCGATTTCCACAAAAAAGAGAACAATGGGAGCCACAAAAGATTGCGTTCTGGCGAATTTTTATTACTCAGCCCATCAAATCAAGGATGGTCTCCAAAACGAAACAGCTCTTCACGATTACTCTGTATCGAAAAACCGAATGATTTTGTTCACACCTGGATAACAAAAGTGATCTTCAAAAAAGAGAAGGACAAAAGAACTGCAGATTGCCGATCCCTGTTCTAGCGCGACCGACTGAGTTCTGGCCTTGTCATAGAAAGACTGTTTGTTAAGCGCTCAAAGCTTTACTATGCATACGTGTGGGCGAGCAGAACCGGTGCACGCATTAAAGCTCACGTTTTGGGTTCAAACTGTGGTTGTGTCCGCAAGGACCTGTTTGGCTGCTACTGACCGAAGACCCGTAAGATCACTTCACAGTCTCGTAAACCCTGCGTTTCCCTTGTGTTCGATGTTGTAAATATATTCTCATCATTTTATCGTGTTTGCTGTTGTCTTTTTCTCTCTCAGTTGTGAATGTATTTGTATTTTTGGACTAAAAATGTGTTGATTTTATCAATATATGCAGTTTTTAAAATATTCGATCAGGATTTATTCAATATTGCCTGTGTTCGTGATGCCTTACAAAGTTTTGTTGGTGATTTAATTGGCAATGTATGTGACTTGTAAGCGATTTCTCTCAGTTCCAAAGACTTCCTAGTATTGTTGCTAACGTTATGTATAGCAATACCAGTGCAATCTTTTTAATTCTAAGTTTATTAAGCCAAGTTTCTTGCCGTTTTATTATCGTTTTTACCGTCAAATAGTGTTAAACAGGAAGATGTACAGGGATTGGACAAAATAAAAGAAACACTTTGAAAAATCAGCAAAATTTATTTTAATATGATGTAGGTCCACCTTCTTAAATATCTGTAAAAAAAGTTATTTTAAATAAACATATCAAATGACATAAATAATTAACAAAAAGCATTAAAATATGCCAAGTTTTGATTGTTTAAAACACGTTCAATGATTGATGCAAAATGTTGGGTGTTTCTTTTATTTTGTCCAACCCCTGTTCTTGTGCTTAAATTGTTCTCGAGAAGAAAACGGAAATACCCGTAATTGGGACTGTTTTCTCCACTTGGTGGCAAGAGATGATTGACATTGAAATCAACCCAGTGCTGTATGCTGTGATTTTAATTACTGTACTTCGTTTTCAGTTCGTCTGTAGTTGGTGAGTCATTGAGGTATTTTTCAGTAAATGCTGTTAGCTTAAACTACAGAGGAGAATTAAATTCTATGTAAATACAGCCTGTCATTTCAAACGTTTCCTTTGCAGCTAGCAATATTTTTTTTGATATTATTTATACCATTTACCTGCTCATCAGCACTAACACGTGATACGTACTTGCTCAATACGCGATGCACAATCAAAAAGTTTGATTAGCTTAGTTCCAGCCATATATATTAATGTATTTTCTTAGTAATTTTGGTTACTGCTGTTTAATATTTATCATAGTTATATTTTGTTCAAGCTGCCTTGCTTTCTTAAGTTTTGGTTCAATTATTAAGTGTTTATTTTTGTTTTTAACTACTGTATGTGATTGTTGGCATTATGTTGCACTGTTGTATTTTTTATAGCAGCATAACTTTTTTGTGTTAATGTTTTTGTCCGTGACTGCAGTGATCAAATTAACTGTGAATGTGTTTGTTGTCAATTAGAGTTTTATAGAAAACAAAACAATTCATACATTTTCTTAAATTTTAAATCACCTTTATTAGAATTCTCATAGCCTAGTTATTAAAACTGTTTTGTATTAGTCTTCCTTTGTTACATAATAATCTTGGTAGTGTTAGTTATCTGAGCGGTACTACAGCTCACAAAATTTGACTCAGCCTAGTTGCTAGCATTTTAATTACAACTGATGGTGCGTTCTGTATAAAGCGAGACGTTTTGAAATATAATGTTCACTAGTGTACTGGCTATCATATTTCTACACAAAACGATACAGTTTCATACTTTACTTATGCAAACTTCAGTGCTGTATGCGGCATTTCTTGTGCTTAAATTGTTCTCGAGAAGAAAACGGAAATACCCGTAATTGGGACTGTTTTCTCGCTGCTTTGTTGTCACATTTATTCTGATAATCAAATTGGTCTTTATTATCGCTGTCGTGCTTTTTACTTTGTGGTACCATTGACACTTTCGAAAGTTTTGCTGATGCTATGGACCCCGACTTCACGACCAGCCATTGCTCAAATATATTTTTGAAAAGTTCTTTACCCACGGTATTTTTCAGCGTTGCCTTTGCTTAAAGGTCCTCCCTCACTGGCGATGAGTGCACAAACTGCGATGTGTGTTATTATGTTGCGTGTTTTAATTTTATGGAATTTCTATGTAGCCTTACAAAAGATATGCTACGGATCGCCGGTGACGAACAACTGCTGTAGTCTAAAAACACTGTAGAAATCTGTCGACGTTCAAGTCGCAGTCATTCAATGGTAAAACTAGCGGTGACTGCCTTTCTCATTTTACAAAAGCTTTGTGGATACCAATGTTGTGTTTCGTCTGCTGAGCTAAATGTTACTTTTGTTTTGCATTTTCAGCCATTTTGAAAATCGTGCTTGTTATCACGTTTTCATTACGCCGCTGCTTGATCTTGCCTGATTTCTGTAATGTGACGTGTCGTGGAAGTTGTCTTACAGTATTAAAACATCTGCCATGCACCTGTATTGTTTGCGTTCATTATTTAGGGGTTTTCTTCCACTACGGATAGGAAATAAAGGAGTCCTGGGCTCAGAAGTGTACTTGAAGGAGTTTTAGGAAGGTTTTGCAATGATTTTGAAAGGAGGTAGTGAGGTAGGCTATATTTTTTGAAATATCTGGGGTCTATTTTTTTGCTTAAAATGGTACGATGAAGTAAAGTATCAAATTTGTTTCAAGTCTAACATGAAATTTCTGGACTTCACATCGCTTCCAGGTTTCCTGGTTGCTAGGTGTGTTACAGTTACTGATGTATTCCAACAGCGTTAAAAAGCAAACGTTTGTTACCATATTTGTTAGAACTGGGCCGTTTTTCAAAAGTTAGCACCGCAAGCGTTCGAATTTGTAGTGGTATCACTGGAGTTAATTACACCTGGGATGACTTCAAACAGATTCATCCTTAAAATTTACCGAATACAGTTTGTGAAAGAACATTTCCCAAAAGCCAAAAGATGTAGCTTTGAATGCTTATGTCTCGATGAGTAATTATCGGTACTGTTGCGTCATAGTCCAGAGTTATGTTGCTGGGCTAATGTAGATTCTCTGTATGACAATGCCTTTTCATTTCACGTTCAAAAAGTTACTTTCAAGTACGTGTTTTAGAGAAAAATCAGTTAAAATCATAGGTGTGAAAAATGGGCAAAAAGCGATTTCCTTAGCACAGAAAGAAAAGGCTCAAATTGTAGCCTTAAGCAGTTTAGAGTTTGCTGTACGTCAAATTGAGAAGAAGCTGAAGGCTATCAACTGTGCACAATGCAATCATGAACTACCAAAATAGAGGTGTTGAATTTATACGTTTAAATTTTTGCGTAACGTTCTGAGCTGTCAATCCGCAGTATTTCGATACAAGCCTGGCACTCAATTCATCACGTCAGGCTGCTAGTAATGACAATTCGAGCTTATTTGCCGAAGCCCTTTTTTGCCTCGAGCTTTCCTAAATTTACGTGTGGTTGGATTGAAGACGAAGTCTAAAAATATATGTTAATTAGAATAATTGGGAAATAACAACAGGGAGAACTGTCGGAATATTTGTGTAAAAAGTGTGTGAGATTGTGTAAAAAGTGTGTGAGATCTATTTATGTCGCTGATTTTTTGTTTGCATGGTTTGCTTAATAGCTAAATTACTAATCCGAAATTTGACAATAACTTGTGTTGTAATCGAACTCGTAGTCTGATCTCGTTTGTGTGTACATGGTATTCAAGCACAACTTGGGTTGTTATCGTAGCGATTGGCATTCCCAGTACCGGTTCTGTTTATGCTTCATTTGGTAAATTATTCGCATGTTATACAGATAACCGTACTTCATCACGCTCCCCCTCTCTTGTACCATTCCAGTATGGAATATTTCGACAATATAGGGTGGATGTGTGGTTCTTGGAGTACGCGTAATTCGTCTGTGCATCTGTCTCAGCGGCCTCAGTGTTCCAAAGACTACTTTGATAGGCTGCTGTTACAGAAGGTATTTTCAAGGACAGAAAAACGTCTGGCCGACCAAGGGTTACCATCAGCAGAGCAGAACGCCTTATCCATAAGTTGGTTATTCGCTCTCCAATGAGTTCCTTCAAAAAAATTTAGGCCTAGTTGAAGGAAATTGGCACAGTTATCAGTACCAAACCCATTCAACGCAGGTTGTCTCTGGAATTCGGCCTCAAATCAAGCAAGCCAACCCATAAAGCACGCTTGACTCAGGCGATGAAGAAGAAACGTTTGGACTTTGCCAAGAGACATGCTAGCTGGGACATTGACGTGAAAAAAGTACTTTTTTTAGACGAGTCTTCTGTACAGCAGTTTTCTGTTTGAAAATATCGGGTTTGGAGGCCTGTTGGAGCACGAGGAAAGTACACTACCCCTACTCTGAAACACCCACCTAGTCATATGATTTGGGGAGCAATGCCCTCCAAGTGGACTACTGGGCTTTATTTTCTGCCGCCGGTAACCACCACAAATGGTGAAAAATATGTTAATTTGTTAAAGAGCAAACTAGAGCTTCTTATGAGAGTCCACAACTGCGAAGTTTTCATGCATGACGGAGCTCCATGTCATCGAAGCAAGATGGAGAAAAAATTCTTGTAGCAAAAAGTATCAAAATGTTGAAGTGGCCAGGAAACAGTCCGGATTTGAATCTGATAGAAAACTTGTGGAACCTTATGAAGAGTAAAGTTTTAGAAAAGCATCCCTGAAGCCTTGATGCACTTCAAACAGCAATTAAAGAAGTTTGGGTAAAAAAAATTTCTGCAGATTATTGCTGCAAGCTGAGTGACAGCATGCCACGTCGCCTGCAAGAAGTCATCAAAAGCAAGGGTGGTCACACAAAATATCAATCTTTAAAGAGTTGATTTGTGGTACAGAATTTGAAAATTGCAGAAAGTTTTCTCCTACACTAATTATATAACGACAAGAACCAAAAAAGTCCTGGGCTCAGAAGTGTACTTGAAGGAGTCTTAGGAAAGTCTTGTAATGATTTTGAAAGGAGGTAGTGAGGTAAGCTATATTTTTTGAAATATCTGGAATCTATTTTTTTGCTTAAAATGGTACGATGAAGTAAAGTATCAAATTTGTTTCAAGTCTAACATGAAATTTCTGGACGTCACATCACTTCCAGGTTTCCTGGTTGCTAGGTGTGTTACAGCTACTGATGTATTCCAACAGCGTTTAAAACCAAACGTTCGTTAAAATATCTGTTAGAAATGTGCCATTTTTCAAAAGTTTTCACAGCAAGCGTTCGAATTTGTAGTGGTATCACTGGAGTTAATTACACCTGGGATGACTTCAAACAGATTCATCCTTAAAATTTACTGAAAACAACTGCTTTCAACAAATGTTTTCAACGTCAGTTTTTTTTCCAATTTTATGGATGCCCTTCAATCAAAATGTCGCTTCATAAAATAGTGTCAGCCAAGGCAATCCGAACTCCCTAATGACAGCACAGCCGATCGGTTTGCTATTTGATGTGAAAAGGTAGTTTGAGTTGACGGCAATTGATTACTTTAGATTCGCATGCACTTGAGAGCAATCTGAACCTGTAATCAACAGTAATGTGAGTAAAACTTTAATCTGAACGGACAAGCTGAGCCATCGCTATTTCTGTTATAGAAAAATCCTACTGCTAAGTATAAAAAACTGTGTGACCTCTTAATACAGTAGACGCCGCTTATTAACCCTACGTTATTACTCTCACAGTTTGTAACACTGTTAGTACCCAGGGATGTTTGAACACCCCATTCTTAAAATTCATGTCCTCTTGCTTATTATTACATAATGTTCATTCAGCTTCTTTTGTAAGTTTTTATAGTTACCAATAAGTAAAAAAATTTTCATTTACAGATACTGAAGAATGCTTTTGTATCACATCAGGTCAACCACAGAAAATAGTTAAATTTTGACTTGCATTATACCTTTACAAGAATAAAGAAATATAAATTATAAATTAAGCATGTTTATTTTCTTCATATCAACAAAAGCAATATTAATTAGCAATTATTAATAAATATGAATTTGTCTTAAAAAGCAGAAGAGAGAAAACTAACGCCGAAATCCAGGAAACTAATAAATGTCATGCTTAGTACCATGGGGTGACGTCACACCCCAAACCACAACAAATGTCTCTAATCCCCTACTGTGTAAGGTATGGGATTATGAAATTCTCAGTGATTTATCTTTTCACTTATTTAGGAAGGCACTTGGAAGATAGTTCATGTCATTGTTGACAACTCAAAATTATAATAAAAAAGTTTTTTGTGGGGTGTTCAAACACCCCAGGGTACTAACGAAGGGTTAAGCCCGCCTTGGGACCGGACGATTTTGTACTTGTTAAGCGGATGGGCTTGTCAACCGACGGACAACTTTTTCTGAAAATTTTAAGCTAAAATATTTGTGGCTAACTGTAGAAAAGATAAAACGTTTAAAGTTAATTACATTGTACACAAAAATTTGTAAAGAAAATACATATTCGGATTATAAAAGTTTTGATATTTAAAATCAAAGAGACCGCGTATCTACTCTCGCACGCAATTAACGCACTACATGCGCTATTACTAACGGTTCCTTTAAGCTTGACGCACTTCAAAAGCACGACTGTAATAGCAATGTTTTTATCTCTTTGGATAAAGAACAGCATTAATTTATCACGAGAACGGTGTTTAATACAAAACAGTATTTTTACCAACAAAACATATTCATTTTCGTTCAAATCTATCAAGGGTAAGTTGCCTCATAGGTTGTTGATAGTAGAAGGGTTTGTGACAAAACAGAAGAAGTTTAGACAGTAACCAAAATGCTTGATGTTTATCCATACAGTGAAAAAAATCAAGAATGAGGTAATGAAATTTGTTCGTTATGAAGCTTTTTAAACAATTTTAAAAGAATTGCGCAGAAAATTTGAGCTTATTAAACGGGTTTTTGGACGTATAAAGCGAGTTTTGTTAATACACAGTCAAATGGAAGAATTCCGGGCCGGATGAATTTGGGTTTAATATGCGGGTAAGCTCATAAACCGTGGGCTTAATGAGCGGCGTCTACTGTATAAATATAATTTCCTTGACGTCATAAAAAAAGCCCCCAAAATCAAATACACTAGATTAATCATTTCCGTCTCAAAGGTCACAGTCAAACAAAAATATATTTCCTGGAGCGCTTGCTGTGTACTACTGGGCTGCTCAACTAATATTAACAAAGGTTGTTACAGCTACTGATGTATTCCAACAGCGTTAAAAAGCAAAAGTTTGTTAAAATATTTGCTAGCACTGTGCCATTTTTCAAAAGTTTTCACCCCTAGTGTTCGAATTGGTAGTGGTGTCACTGGAGTTTGTTACACCCTGGATGGCCTCAAACAGATTTATTCTTAAAATTTACAGAAAATAACTGCTTTCAACGTCAGTTTTTTTTCCAATTTTATGGATGCCCTTCAATCAAAATGTCGCTTCATAAAATAGTGTCAGCCAAGGCAATCCGAACTCCCTAATGACAGCACAGCCGATCGGTTTGTTATTTGATGTGAAAAGGTAGTTTGAGTTGACGGCAATTGATTACTTTAGATTCGCATGCACTTGAGAGCAATCTGAACCTGTAATCAACAGTAATGTGAGTAAAACTTTAATCTGAACGGACAAGCTGAGCCATCGCTATTTCTGTTATAGAAAAATCCTACTGCATAGTATAAAAAACTGTGTGACATCATACTATCGGTATAATTTTCTGGACGTAATACAAAAAAGCCCCGAAAATCAAATACGCTAGATTAATCTTTTCCGTCTCAAGGGTCACAGTCAAACAACAATACATTTCCTGGAGCGCTTGCTGTGTATTGCAGGGCTGCTCAACTATCAACAACTATCAACAAAGGTCAAGATTGACAATAAAGCAAAACATGGGGCAAATGAGCCAAAAGCAGTGGCAAACACGGGACAGTGAAGTTGACTCACTAGTGCTGCATCTTACGAATTAGCAAGAAAGCAATGCTTTTAAATCATTTTTAAGCAAGGGTAGACAACAAAGGTTTTGAGTGGCGCCTGCTTTACAATATCAATAAAACTTATGTTTCGTAAAATTTTTACGTTTTGAAGTTAATTTGTTCCTAAGAGTCGTTTTTTCCCAAGTTTGCTTTCAAATCAACATGAATACCTTTCATCTATTTGATGATGAGTTTCTTTCAAACGCTGAATTTGACAGTTTTCCTCCCTCTCTTCCAGGGAGAATAACGCTGAATCTTATTGAAAATAGTTGGTTCCTTATTAGAACTACAATGCTTGCTAATTTTTATTAAGAAATAAGTTGGTCATCGAAATATCTATGGTTGTTTATTTTGTGACCTGCGAGTCAGCGTTTAGCCATCCTTGGTATATTGTTTGAACCAATGCAACAGTTTATTAGAACTCTAGGTACTACAGCATAGTGTTTACAAGACAAGGGTTTCCACCTCTTCTTGTTTACTAGATAGAAGTATTTTTCAAGCCCTAAGAGGCGGTGAAACCAGAGGACGGGATACATTGTAACATCAGCATTTTCAAGTGATGTTTTCGCATACTTCAATAAATTATGTTCATAAATTCGTAGTAATTTCGACCAAAGGTTGTACTTCTAACATCAATCTTGCCTGGATGGAAAGTGCAGCCCCCTAACCAGCTACTGACGAATAACTTTTTGTTTAATTTGAAAATTATTTTGGAAGTAAGAATGTTTTTTGCCAGCATTCTCTCAAAAGCAGATTGAAATTTTGGATACATCCTTCTCTCTTCAAGTAGTTTTTCAAATATATGGTTTTGTTTTATTTAGAAGCAACGAATAATTGCCGGCGTTTCCTTCTCAAATCTTGCTTGTTGGTTATATTTATTTCTTTAATGTGATAAATTGGTAAATATTCTGGTGTGGATGCATTTCCAAACCCGCATAATCAGTCTTTTATTTAAGCTGCATCTTTTTATTTTTTCGCAAATTGTAAAGTGCACGTATATTGACGTAGTGCATAGGGTAGTCATGATATATTGGCGCAGTTATGATCAATCTGAGGGACAATAGGAGCGGTAATGCGTCGCAAAAAAAGAGTGACATTTCGACGTCATTGGGCTCAGCTTCCCGCCTCCTCTGGCGCTATGCTCAGCCCTATTGCAACACATCGACTTCATTTATCGTAGCAAATGATATTTCTTCAAACTTCAAATTGATACAAATATAATTTGTGATTCTAAATGCATGTACAGACAGTTTTATAGCATGCTACGCGAGAAACGAAAGAGACAACAGTAACGGAAATTGCAAGTTCAAATAGTTTGCAATTGCGGAAGCATATCTTACATGTATCCATCTGAAATGAGGAGATCGGGGTCGGTGGAATCAAATTTTCAAAAAATTTAAGCAATCAAAATTTAGAATGATCTTCGAAACCTTTATCTAGTCTGGTGTAATGACTGCTCTTTTCTACAACTGTTTACAAAAGACGGATCAAAAATTCTAACAAGTTTACACACAAATTTTAATACTTCAAATATATGTCACATGGCATTTTCAAGCGTTTACAAATTTTCTTACTTATCATTTTCTTCTTTGTGCCTGTACCAGAAGTTCCTCTTTTTGAGGGGAGTAAGTTAGAATTCTGGTTCTTCCGCTATTCATGTTGGATTTCTACTTTCTGGTAGCAGCTTTAATAAATGGCTTTATGCTTTCAGGTGTGACATTCATAGCACAATCATTTCGTGACGGTGAAAACCTATCTGATTGGTGTTGCTACCTGGTTGCTTGCTAGTTAGCTGGTTTTGTGCTGACACTGTCAGCAACATTTATGGAACTAGGTCTATCAGTTACATCTGAAGGCAGAAGTTCTGCATCTGTTAAAAATATCACGATCGAACGGAGATATTCTAGCAAACCTGAACCCTGATCAGATATTTACTGATGCGAATGTTCTTGGAAAACTTCTCCCTACTATATTAGGGATGTCATAAATACTCATTGTTGTTTCCGGATTTTCTTTCATCTAGCAGTCATAAGCGCTGCTGTAATAACGCTTGAAAGGCCCATAAGCAGCTTAAGAGAGCAGTGGGGTGGAAATGCCATGCACTTTTGCACAAACAATTCATGATCTGGTTTTGATGATCGTCTAGTAGCAATGTCACTTTTGCTTTTATTGGTTGGCCCAACATGAGCTAGAAATGGGTCCTACAAAGAAGAAAATTTTCTATTTTCATCCAGCCACTGGGATGAGCTCACCTAATGGAGCCAGTTGGAGCACCATTTTTAAAAAGTAAACCTTGTAGTGCACCGTTGGAAATATGAACATGGGTGGGATTGTATTCGACTTGCACTAACAACACGACAGAGTGTGAGAAGTTGCCTTCTCTCATCACAAACAATAGCACCAACTTGCTTACCACTAGTTGCTGAGACAGTTTTTCTTGGGTTCTTCCTAGTTGTACAGCCAGTTTCATTTGCATTCCAGATCTTGCCTGGGGTAAATCCGTTCCTTTTCAAAACTAAGGCTTAAATATCATAGAAAGTGTTGACATTATGCCTGTTGAAACTGGTAGCGCGAGTCAGTGACGTGATTTCTGGTGTCCTCAAAGACAAGCTGGACCAGTGGCGTGCAGAGGTCTGGTGATGCCCGGAGCCAACTGCTTGATTGTATGCTCCCCTCCCAAACTGTCAAGTACTCAAAAATGTGACAGAGACAGACACTTGAAATACATAAAAGCTAGTGTTGAGAAAAAATTTCGAAAAATTAAACTAAAATATTTCAAAGAGTATATTTTGTTTTAATGTGTTAATTAAAGGCTAAGATACATTTATAAGAAAAATTCATCTGGTGAAAGGTATGGATTGAGGAACGAGACAATGCGTTTATGCATGCAAATAATTATAAAATAGGCCCACAAAAATGATCTATTTTGTATAACTTCGTGAGGCATAACAGGAGATAGAGTTGTCTACAGTATTTATTTCTATTAGAAATAATATCTGAAATTGTGCAAGTGCAACCACGTAATTCGATGCATTGGTGGCTTGCTGCCCTTAATATTTTTGTGAGCTACACAATAAAAATGCTTTAAGGAGATTGTTTGGTGAGAGCAGACGAAAAAGTAACTCCTTTTATTAAATAGAATATGTGATGATGTGAACAAATGAATTAGACACTCACACTTTATGATTTCTTTTTCCCATATAAGCTCTCCTATCGGAAAATTCTGAACTACCTCATTTTTCACATCTGCTGAAAGTAATTCTCTTTCGATGCTAATTAAATCCTAACTTGTTAGGCGTTCCTGTAGCATAGATGATTTTATATAGTGTGTGCAAAAAGTGGCTACTGTTCAAAAATCCATGTATTATCCATCATTTATTTAACAAAGAATATGATGAGTTAAAATAGGTTAAATGACTACATAAATGACAAAACAATATTCTTTTATTTTATTTGTCGTAGGGATCTACTTGAAGTCCTCTCAAAGTTACCCAGAGATATATTCGGCCATAGGTTCGTGAGTGAATTTCTGGCAGCACATTCATGTCGAAATTTTGGAATGCATCAAGAACAGTCTGCTTCAATGTGTCAATATCAGAAGGGTATTCCCTCAAAACATGCTGCTTAATAATTTCCCACAGAGCATTGCCACAAGAAGTAAGATCAGGGTTCCGAGCCGGCCAAGGAACCGGATCAAACTTACTGATCCATCGGTTCGGAAACTTTTCATTTCGGAAGGCTTGCTTGTCTGTGGCGTGGTGAGCCGGTGCTCCGTCTTGTTGGAGATGTATGTTCCTCAATGAATTTAGAAAATCAATGCATACATTCATAGCACTGTCTCAATAGACGGCAATCCAAATAACATTGAAGTTTATTTCTACATTAAGAATTTAAAATTGAGAAAATTTGAACGTTAGCGACTTTTTGGATACACTTGTACATGTTTTTATCAATTTCAACTTTGAAAATGACATCTCACGACTTGCAATTAAAAACCCGATGGTGAGCAGTAACCTATATGCAATACATAAAGTTGGGAAGACATCCCTCCCAAACTGCATTAAACATTAAACAGCATGCATAAGATTAGGAGGAACTGCATTTCCTCTAGCTCGAAGGAGCATAACAAAGTCAAAGGTAATTATATGTTTGGTTTTTGTACATTACATAGCAAACAAATTGAAATTTTGTAAATAATAATTTCAGTACAAAAGCTGACACTGCAGTAGATTTTCTACGAAACATAATCACATCATGCCCCCAAGCAAGATCCTATCAGATCTAGGCAGCATGTGTTAGTAGACTTACGATACGAAAAAGCATATCTTTTAAACAATATAATGAAATATAATTTTTGGAATTTCACTCTTTTCATGCCCCCCTAACTTGGGTGCCCGGGGCGGTTGCCCCGTTCGCCCCCCCTCTGCACGCCACTGAGCTGGACTGTCGTTTCATAAACGCGGAAAGCCGTCATAGCCTGTTACGCTTCAACCCAAAAGCTTGAAATTTTTTGATTAAGTTTGATAGCATATTCATATGCCATGATTATACTTCACTTGTGGAAGGACGATAATATAAAACTGATGATTTAGGTAAATATTCCTCTACATGAAGCTCTTGGTTGCTATCAAATGCCAAACTATTATTGAAATATACAAATTTCTTTGGAGATATTTTTTTGATATCGTCAGTCTGATGAGAGCGTTCCGTATGATATTTTAAACCCACGCGTGCTTTCTATGAAAAGTGGAGCAATTTATCGATCCGTATCAAATAAAAAGTTCCAACTTGACTGCATGAGGCTACAAAAGTAAAAGATATGAATTTCATCAAGCATTAAAGGTAAGAAATATTTACTCGTATGATAAAAACGACCTAAAACAAGTGCATGGAAAAAAACAATTGCTGTATTACCGTATTTTGTAATTTATAAGAAAAAACTTATTTTTGCATAATCTGTGAGTGCGATGTTATGAGAGAGGTTGCCCTGAGGAATTGCTGTACAGGCTGATTCACCGCCGCTTCCATTAGAGAGATCCAGTCTCTTAACAATACCTTGCTCAAAAGAGGTCTTCAACCCACGAGCACACACCAACTTGCACAACATGGAGACTATACTGAGCAGGAGACAGAAATGTTATTCGCAAATTAACTATGGCACATGCATCCAACACGACACATTAAGCGCATTTGGCTCCAATTATTATAAGGTTTAACGACTAATGAGAAGATCTAAAAATACAATCCATGCAAACAAAGAAATGATTAAAGCGAAGCAAGCGTACATTATTGAATCATATAGAATCAAGGCTAGTATATACTCAGGGCCGGCGAAGCCGCCCCCCCAAACCCGGGTCGGGGGAGGCCCGGCCTCCTTAGAAAGGCCCAGCTTTGAGCATCAAAACAAAATTTTTTTTAGAAATTCCGATAGGCATACACTGACCGACTTAAACCGCCAACTTTGTAGATTGACCACTACCTTAACAATTTTTCTGAAGGGAAGGAGGGGAGAAAGAATGGTGTCGTCAAAATGATAGTTCATCTGATCGTAATCTAAACCACCACGCCTAGGACACAAACAAACCATTAAAACGTGAATGTGAGCATAAACTTATTCGCCTTATTTTAACACATTTTATCACTACAGTTGATTTCGTAATAAATGAGTGGTTTCTGGAGTAAGGCAACAACCGCTGCAGTTGCAGATACTGAGGGTACCTTATCATTAAAAGCGAATTCGACCAAAGTCAAAAAAACTGAAGTCGGTGAAGAGAATAAGCAATGCCAGTGAAAGTGCTTACATTCGCGCGCCGCAATGAAATTGAATTTGGTGCGAATATCACCTGGAACTGCATGGAAGATTATTTTGGTTGTATAAAGTGGGCGACTTGAAATTAACCGGAAAAGAAATCTAGTTAAGATCAGAAAAGCTAACAGTTGAGTTAAATGAACAGATAGCCAAGAAAAGTGTAAATAGACTGTACCGGTATGCAGGGTCAAGTAGGCAACATGTTGGAAAAGTGCGTCAAGTGTGTCGTTTGCTAAGCTCTTCTCTGATTTTCCCTGCCAGTACACTGAAACATTACTACCACTAAAATGTGTGGGGTTTGTAGAAGTTAGTTGCTAGGTTACTTTCAGATAAGTGGGAAGTACTGCACAATGAAACGCTGCAAAATTGGAGCAGGAGCACAGAAGTCAGCAACCTTTTACGAGCGAAGAGTCATTTGGGACCGATTTCCACAAAAAAGAGAACAATGGGAGCCACAAAAGATTGCGTTCTGGCGAATTTTTATTACTCAGCCCATCAAATCAAGGATGGTCTCCAAAACGAAACAGCTCTTCACGATTACTCTGTATCGAAAAACCGAATGATTTTGTTCACACCTGGATAACAAAAGTGATCTTCAAAAAAGAGAAGGACAAAAGAACTGCAGATTGCCGATCCCTGTTCTAGCGCGACCGACTGAGTTCTGGCCTTGTCATAGAAAGACTGTTTGTTAAGCGCTCAAAGCTTTACTATGCATACGTGTGGGCGAGCAGAACCGGTGCACGCATTAAAGCTCACGTTTTGGGTTCAAACTGTGGTTGTGTCCGCAAGGACCTGTTTGGCTGCTACTGACCGAAGACCCGTAAGATCACTTCACAGTCTCGTAAACCCTGCGTTTCTCTTGTGTTCGATGTTGTAAATATATTCTCTCCATTTTATGTTGTTGTTGTTGTTGGTTACCCGACCCCTTCCGAGGGATGGGGCATGGCAAAAACCATGGAGCCCCAGAAGCCGGGAAGCTCCCCAGGATCTGGACCAGAGATCGTAAAGGGACAGAGAGTCGCCAAAGAGTGAGCGGCGCAACGAGTCCGTAGCTGAACAGTGCAGAATGAGATGAGAGATGTCCTGGGACGAGTGTCCGCAGGCGCTGCAGGAAGGATTCTCGATTGTGCCAATCCTTGAGAGATAAGAACCTAAAAGAAGGCTGTGTCCATTGCAGCGAAGACGAGAGAGGACACAGCGAGCATGACGAGGGAGCACAAGTTCCTCAGTGGAAATTGAGGGAACCTGTGTGTCAAAATACTTCGAAGAGACAGTACGCCTCCAGTCCGAGAAAAGACGAGAGTGGATACGAGAGATAAGAAGAGAGAGACTACAAGGGATTGCGGAAGGCGCAAGCAGCGCTCCCCGTCTGACAAGCTCGTCAGCCGCGTCGTTCCCCGGGAGAAGCGAATGTCAGGGCACCCATTGTAGCCTGATAGAACAGGAGGAGAGAGAAGACAGTTCCTGCCAGATCTGCCACAAATTTTTGGATAAGAGGAAAGATGGAGGAGACGACAGGGTGGCGAGGACAGAACGAGAGTCAGACAGGAAGAGAAGAGAAGAGAAATGGAAGATTTTATGGTATTCTCCATTTTATCGTGTTTGCTGTTGTCTTTTTCTCTCTCAGTTGTAAATGTATTTGTATTTTTGGACTAAAAATGTGTTGATTTTATCAATATATGCAGTTTTTAAAAAAAATATTCGATCAGGATTTATTCAATATTGCCTGTGTTCGTGATGCCTTACAAAGTTTTGTTGGTGATTTAATTGGCAATGTATGTGACTTGTAAGCGATTTCTCTCAGTTCCAAAGACTTCCTAATATTGTTGCTAACGTTATTTATAGCAATACCAGTGCAATCTTTTTAATTCTAAGTTTATTAAGCCAAGTTTCTTGCCGTTTTATTATCGTTTCAGATAGTGTTAAACAGGAAGATGTATTTTAAGTGATTGACATTGAAATCAACCCAGTGCGGTATGCTGTGATTTTAATTACTGTACTTCGTTTTCAGCTCGTCACGTAGTTGGTGAGTCATTGAGGTATTTTTCAGTAAATGCTGTTAGCTTAAACTACAGAGGAGAATTAAATTCTATGTAAATACAACCTGTCATTTCAAACGTTTCCTTAGCAGCTAGCAATATTTTTTTTGATATTATTTATACCATTTACCTGCTCATCAGCATTAACACGTGATACGTACTTACTTGCAAAATATGCGATACACAATCAAAAAGTTTGAATAGCTTAGTTCCAGCCATTTATATTAATGAATTTTGTTAATGATTTTGGTTATTGCAGTTCAATATTTATCATAGATTTATTTTGTTCAAGCTGCCTTGCTTTCTTAAGTCTTGGTTCAATTATTAAGTGTTTATTTTTGTTTTTAACTACTGTATGTGATTGTTGGCATTATGTTGCACTGCTGTACTTTTTATAGCAGCATAACTTTTTTGTGTTAATGTTTTTGTCCGTGACTGCAGTGATCAAATTAACTGTGAATGTGTTTGTTGTCAATTGGAGTTTTATAGAAAACAAACCGATACATTCATTTTCTTAAATTTTAAATCACCTTCATTAGAATTCTCATAGCCGAGTTATTACAATCGTTTTGTATTAGTCTTCCTTTGTTACATAATAATCTTGGTAGTGTTAGTTATCCAAGCCAGCAGTTGCCAACCTTTTACACCGGCGGACCGGTAATTTTTTACAAAAAGATTCACGGACCGGTACGCAAAATTTATTACAACAAAGCAACAATAGATATATATCGACCCCCTTCGGTTGTGTTAAGTTGTTTTCCGTTAGAATTGCGGACTCTTTGATATGACTTATAGCAGAGGTCGTCAACTTATGGCCTGCGGGCCGAATTTGGCCCGCAGGCTTTTTATCTTTTTATCCGGCCCGCGGACCCCTTTTCAAAATTGCAAAACAAATGTACAGCGCAGTGTTTCGTTGACAGAGCCACTTCGAATCAATCAACTTGAACGCGAAAAGCATAATTTTTGACAGCTAGAGGGGTGATGATTTTTATATTATGGAGATCACCCACTTTTCGAGCAACATAACATGATCTCCGACGTTTTTGACCGTTACTTCCCACCAAATTTGAGTTAGCTTTGGCCCACGAGTCTTTAAAATATCAGCAATGTGCGCCATCCATGGAAAAAGTTTGGAGCCCCCTGACTTATAGCATTACAGCCATACAAAAACACGAATGTCAATTAGGCGTTTAGATCTATGTCGGTTATATATGAATTGTAAATTGCCCCTATTCGCTTGCTTATAATTCAGGATTTTCTCCTTTCTATGTTGTTAGTTGTCAGGTCACGTAACAGGAACTGATAATTAATAATAAAAGCTTTAAACAGTCGCGTGACAATGACTAATGCTGATACAATATAATGTGAAAATGAACTTCCTCCAAGTGAAAATGAGCTGCGGACCGGCAGTTAGAAACTGCTGATCTAAGCGGTACTACAGCTCACAAAATTTGACTCAGCCTAGTTGCTAGCATTTTAATTACAACTGATGGTGCGTTTAGTATAAAGCGTAACGTTTTGAAATATAATGTTCACTAGTTTACTGGCTATCATATTTCTACACAAAACGATACAGTTTCACACTTCACTTATGCAAACTTCAGTGCTGTATGCAGCATTTTTTGTGCTTAAATTGTTCTCGAGAAGAAAACGGAAATACCCGTAATAGGGACTGTTTTCTCGCTGCTTTGTGGTCACATTTATTCTGATAATTAAATTGGTCTCTATTAACGCTGTCGTGCTTTTTACTTTGTGGTGCCATTGACCCTTTCGAAAGTTTTGCTGATGCTATGGACCCCGACTTCACGACTAGCCATTGTTCGAAAGTATTTTTGAAAAGTTCTCTACCCACCATAGGCGTAGCCAGGGGGGGGGGGCAAAGGGGCCATGGCCCCCCTGAATTTTAAGTCAAATTACAAAACAGTACCAAAAAAATAAAAACATAAAGTTTTTTGCGCCTCTGCAGGTACATTAGAGTTTATTGATGACTTTTAGCAAGGGGGTGGAGAGGGGTGTGGGTCGGGCGTGACTTTTCAAGTTTTTAAACTTTCAAATGTTATCAAACAAGATGCGTACGTTTTACACACGAAATATCGCCGAAGTTTTTTTCCTATGTCGCAGTCGAGTGATGAATTGATAATCCAAGTTACGGTAATTGCAAGAAATAAACGTCCCGCTGAGCGCTTTCCTGTTTTATTGCGATGCGGAATACTACAAAGACGTCGCTTCTTTTATCAGAACGTTCAACCTACCAGTGGGAGTGGTTTCCTTGAAATTTCTTAAACAGTGCGTTATACGTCAAAATTGAAGTTGAACTATTAAAGCCGTTCTTGACAAAACTACATTAGATCAGTGAAATCGCATTCGCACTTTCGCAGTTTTGTACAGAAATTTTTATAGTAGCGCCGAGCGTAGTTCACGAAAGGCAAAATGCCGTTACAAGTAAATGACGTCACATTAAAAGTTTCAAAATTTGTCCCCCTCTCAATTTTTTTCTGGCTACGCCCTTGCTATCAACGGGATTTTTCAGTGTTCCCTCCGCCTGAAGGTCCTCCCTCACTGGCCACAACTGCACAAACTGCAATGTGTGTTTTTATGTTGCGTGTTTTGATCTTTTGTAGAAAGCCCCCGCCACTAATGCAAAAATGTGAGATTTGAGAAAAACACTCCCCACGTTTTAAGTACTGCAGCACTCGCCGTTCCAAGGTTGACGAAGAAGATTAGGGTTAGGGTTAAGTGGCGGGGGCTTTCTACAAAAGATCCGCGTGTTTTAATTTTGTAGAATTCTTTCGTGACCTTACAAAAAATATACTAGTGACCCCGGTGAGGAACAGTTGCTGTAGTCTAAAAACACTGTACAAACATGGCGACGTTCAAGTCACAGTCATTCGATGGTAAAACTAGCGGTGACTGCCTTTCTCATTTTATAAAAGCTTACTCATGAAAATTTTTTATTTTTGTGGATACCAATGTTGTGTTGTTTTGTCAGCTGGGCTAAATGTTACTTTTGTTTTGCATTTTCAGCCATTTTGAAAATCGTGCGTATGATCACGTTTTCATTACGCCGCTACGTGATCTTGCCTGATTTCAGAAATATGACATGTGGTAGAAGTTGTCTTACTCCATTAAAACATCTGCCATGTACTTAAGTGGTTTGCGTTTATTAATTAAGGGTTTTCTTCTACTAGGGCAGGCCTGTCCAATCTTCTTAAGAGTCGCGGGCCACTTTGATGTGAAGAAAGTGATCGCAGGCCACAAACGTTTTTCACTAAAACTATTAAGGCCTACCAATCAAGTTCATGTAAAATGTTTTCAAGTTTATTTTTGTGCATAATTTACGGAAAACGAATTTACGTAATACATAAGTAGCAAGTTTATTTACAAAAAAGCTAATGTTGATGAGCCACTTGACAACGTTTTTCTCCTACTAAAAAATCAATGTCAGTTTCCAAGGATGTAATGGCCAAGCGCAAGCAATGATGGAGATGACCATCAAAGATAGATCTATTCTTGCTTTTTATATGTTTCATTCGAGAAAAAATCGGTTCGCTAACATGCGTGCTACTCAGCAGAGAAATTATCCGCTCAGCATTCTTTTTCAACTTGGGAAACTTTTCAGAAGGCACATAATTGTGATAGATTTTTCTACCGGAATTTCATAAAACTTCGTTTTAATAAATTCGCGGCCTTGTGAGTCGATTATTTCCATTTGAAGCTCTGTTAGTACATCTTCAGCATCAACAGAAAAAGACTGTGTGAAAAGATAATAATTTGCTCTTGCAAACGAAAATCATGAAAGCGCTCATTAAATGTATTTTGCAGTTCAGCAATGCACTTTAGAAAATTTGATGAGTATTTTTTGCAATTCATGTGAGTCATTACCAGGAAATGATTCAGATCGTTGTTATCAAGCTGCTGTTCGAAAAGTTTCAGTTTAGCTTGAAACGTTTTTACATGGCTAAAACGAGCATGGATTAGCTACTCCCGGTGTTGCAATTTGACGTTGACAATGGCTAGAAGTGAAGATATACCAACGAGAAATGCAAAATCTGCCATAAGTTGCGCATCATTAAATTCGAAGATTGGTTTATTTTTCATGGTTATAAATTCTTTGATTGCGCCTTTTTAATTCAGCAATTCCTTTGAGCATCTCAGTACGACTCAGCCTGCGCACATCGCAGTAATAAATCACATCGCCAGGATCTGCTTCGCATTTGGCGGTTAGAAAATTTTAAAACTGACGGTGGTTCAACTCCTTTGTTTGAATAAATTTGACATCATTAGCCACCTTCATGACGGCATCAAATCGTAAAGTTGTTGCACACAAATTTTCTGGGCGAATAATGAAGTGGTAACTGACAAATGAAACTTGCTTTAACACAATCATCAGTCCCTCCAAGACTTGCGATAGCAGTTAGTTGCCGGCGCACCAATTTCGTCAATTGCTTCAATTTATCTTCTCGTTCTTGGCCTCAGATGCTGTTACACTTGGCTTCATGTTGGCTTTGATGATGGCGTTTGAGGTTATGTTCCTTTAAGACAGCTATGGTTTCTTGACAGACCAAGAATAAAACCTTTCCATTACTTTCAGTAAACAAAAACTGTTTAGCCCATTGCTTATTAAAAACTTTATTTTCGTCGCCATATTTACGCATCCGGCTTATAGGTAAGCTCATTTTTGCTTAACTGATTGCTAAATGCTGCAAATATTCGTACTGTATTCGGAACTATACTTCACCCTACTAAAGATAACTGTAAATGAAGTCCGAGATCAGTGAGTTAAAAAGTTTAGGTTTTGTGACGTAACAAACCTTTTGATTTTGATAAATATTGTGCAATAACAGGAGGTGATAATGAATCAATAGTTGCCGATATGTTGGCAACTGGTATATATTTGTACCAAATTTGAAAAATTGATTTATTTTCAAATCGTTTGGGATAAAAGTTTTTGATTAGTAAGCCTATATTAGAAACAACTGGACCAACTTTGGTACTTTTTACGGCAAATATACTTGAGCATCTAAAAATGTTAGTAAATCTTTAAAAGTCTGCTTACGAACTTGTTATATCGCGAACCACTTTAAACACCTTCGAGGCCGCATGCAGCCCGCGGGCCGCTGGTTACGCAGCCTTGTACAAGGAGATAGGAAATAAAAGAGTCCTGGATTCAGAAGTGTACTTGAAGGAGTCTTAGGAAGGTCTTGCAATGATTTTGAAAGGAGGTAGTGAGACATATTTTTCAAAATATTTGGGGTATATTTTTTGCTCAAAATGGTGCGATAAAGTAAGAAATATCAAATCTGTTTCAAGTCTAACATGAAATTTCTGGACGTCACATTGCTTCGAGGATTCCTGGTTGCTAGGTGTGTTACAGCTACTGATGTATTCCAACAGGTTTTAAAAGCAAGCGTTCATTTTATTGTCAAAATATTTGTTAGAAATGTGCCATTTTTCAAAGTTTTCACCGCTAGCATTCGAATTTGTAGCGGTATCACCGGAGTTTGTTACACCTGGGATGGCTTCAAACAAATTCATCCTTAAAATTTGCAGAATACAACTGCTTTCAACAAATGTTTTCAACGTCAATTTTTTTTCCAATTCTATGGATGCTCTTCAATTAAATTGTCGCTTCCTAAAATAGTGTCAGCCAAGGCAATCTGAATCTTTTAATGTTGGCACAGCCGATCGGTTTATTATTTGATATGAAAAGGCAACATCATACTTTGAATAAACTGTGATTCATTAGTTTGGATTCGCATGTACTTTGTTTACTGGCAATTTAAGCTGTAACTCAAATCAAAAGCTGAATTTTAAAAAAATGGCAGCAAATACTTCAAAACATACTGCAATCGTTTTCTTGGTGGTTTTCTTTTCATTTAAGTTAAACTGATTGTAATCGCGTTTAAAGTGTAAGCAATCAAGCGTTATAAGTTGAGCACTCAACATTCATATTGAAATCGATTCATTGTAACTCAGTACGTCATCAATTATGTTTGTAAATTTGAATGTTGTTCATAACTATAGTAATAACCTATTGCAAAGTCAATCAACTTAAATCTCACCCACTACTGTTTTATAGCTTGATCATTTTGTGCAGTTGTTTGATTTCATTATTTAAATCACCATGCACTTCTAATAATCAGACGTGAAGAGCTGGGCATTGGCGATTTCTGTTATGGAAAAAAACACTGAACGTCATGAAATTTCCATGACGTCATAGTATTGTAGTTTATCTTTATACAAGACAGCAAAGCGCCGGAACTCTGAAGTCAAATAGAGTAGATCAGTCATTTCCGTCTCAAGGGTCACAGTCAAACAAAAATATGTTTCCTGGAGCGCTTGCTGTGTATTGCAGGACTGCTCAACTAATATTAACAAAGGTCAAGATTGACAATTAAGTATGATATGGTGGCAAATGAGCCAAAAGCGTGGTAAACACGGGACAGTAAAGCTGACGCCAGTTGTGCTTGCGTTTAAGCTTGATTTTCTCTTTGATTTTCGGACGAATATCTTATTAGGCAAAAAGTAAATTTTTTACACGGACAAGTTTATTTATCTTCCTGAAGCCTAGGATTCGGTTTCGGATCACGATAGACTTGGTTTATTGTCTTCAACAGTAGGTTTGGTGCTTTTCATGAACTAAGGCAATTGAAAAAGTTTGTTGCGTCGCTATATTTAAAAGCCTTTTGTTTATAACGCGAGGGATTCAATCTGTCCTTGTTTTTCAGATAATGATTTTTTCAGGCCTCAAGCAGTGGCAGATCCAGGTGGTGGGATATGGAGGCTGCATCCCCGCGTCAGCCTTTTCAAGTCATACTTCTGCATGCTTGAACATATATGTTCATAAGCTCGTGGTGGTTTAAATCATAGGCTGTTCTTCCAACATCAATCCAGCGCGGATTTACCGCAAATCGAAAGCGTAGCTCCCTGACCAGCTATTAACGTGTGCGTTTTTTGCTCATTTGAAAACTACTTTATAAGTTACTAGCCGGCTTTGCGGGCGTCGCCCGGCTGGGCCCCTCCATCAGTAATGTCGGTGTTTAGTATTTCGGTTCAACCGGCTGCGCCAGCTTCACCCATCAGGCTCTTGCGTGAGCAGTAGCGGAAAGTTAATGAATTTTATGCACTTTCACAATTTCTGCACACGAAATAGTGATTATCATATCCTCTTAATCATAACTGGTAATGCTCACAAAATAACCGGCGCGATGGTGTAGTGGTTAGAGCGTCCGCTTCGCAGTCGGTAGACCTGGGATTCATTTCCCAAGTCGAGTCAAACCAAAAGACTTTAAAAAATGGTATTCACAGCTTTCCTGCTTGGCTCTCATTACAAAAAAAGGATAGTGTGGAGAACAAGCCGGCAAGCTTACTTGTTGTGTCCTTGGGCAAGGCACTTAACGGGATGCCTCCGTCTTTATGTGGTAGACAGATGATGGGGCCAAGCAGTCTACCCGCCGTGGTGGCCCAGTCTGACGAAAGACATACAAACAGAGCATGAGCTCATACGCGTGAACGAATGCTCACAAAGAATCTTGCCACCAATCATCGTTAACACACTTGAGGGAGGAGGGATTGAAACACAATCAAAACTGATGGTAACGGCCAAATGATGGTTGCTTTCACAATTACAGAAATAAACTATTTAGTAGTAAGCCTATTTTACGATGTCATGCTTCCCCTTTCTTATTTATATTTGTGGCATTAAGTTCTTTTGGTCACGCTATTTGCCTTGTTTTGGGCATAGCGACAAAAGCGAATATGGCTTTCTCAAAGCATTCATTATGTTTTATTTAGATGCAACGATTACGCGCTTGCATTTTCCCTCAATCTAGCTTTTAGTCATATCGAATTTTAAATGTAATAATTTGGCAAAAATTCTGGTGTGCATGCATTCCCCAACCCCCATAATCAGTCTTTTGAATAAGGAACATCTTTTAGCTAAATGGAAAATTGTAAAGTCCACATATATTAGCGTAGCGCGTGAGGGAGTTATAATACATTGACCTAGTTAGGATCAATCAGAGGGACAGTAGGAGGGAGGTTGCCTTCTCTGATAGATCACAACTTCTTCCACGCACTGCCCCGCTAATAGACCACACGTTTGCATGCATCCACCTCTTTCTAATTATCCATTCGTACATAGGATGATGCTCGCCAAAACGAATTACATTTTGACGATATTAGGCTCAACTCCATTTATTTCTTTTTTGGCGCTATGCTCAGCCACTCTGCAGCATTTCGTGGAAGCTATGTTCAACTATACTACAATACATTGACCTCATTATCGTAGCAAATGATAGATTTCTTCGAACTTTAAATCCGTTAAATTACGATACGTGATTCCAACTGTATATGCATACAGTACTGGTATGCAGGGTCAAGTAGGCAACATGTTGGAAAAGTGCGTTTGCTAGGCTATTCTCAGATTTTCCCTGCCAATACACTGGAACATTACTACCACTAAAATGTGTGGGGTTTGTAGAAGTTAGTTGCTAGGTTACTTTTAGATAAGTGGAAAGTACTGTAGAATAAAACACTACAAAATTGGAGCAGGAGCACAGAAAAGAAAACATGCGGCAGCTGCACAGGAAGCAGCAAAAAAACATACCAAACTAACACGATTTTTTCCGTTACCGCAGCAGATACTGAAGATGATATTGCATAACAATCATCGGATCCTGATAAAGATAATTCGAATTTAACATGTGCAACAGAGTCCGCTTTTGAATTAGAAAGCATCTTGTCTGAATCAGTTGAGCAAAATAAACAGTGTACATCTACTGGTTCGACAAACCGAGAAAACGCCATCGATACATCACCATCATTTCGGCATCCTTTGTATGATTCTCTCCCTAGTGACGAGGATAAATGGCCCGACATTGTATCGGATGCACAACGAGTTGACATCGTCAAAAGAGGATCTTATCCAGTTGCAACAAATTTTTCTTACAACAAAGCAAAAAGATGATTTTCATCTACTTATCACAAGCGTGTTTTATGTAACGGAAAACTGTTGCTGGGTCATGGCTGCTGTATTCTCAAGATTCCGATAAACCCTTTTGCTTTTGCTTTAAACTTTTTGGCAACTCAGCCAGTCTATTTGGTAGCGGCATAAACACATGAGAAGGCTTTTCCAAGAAATTGAAGGAACATGAAAACGTTGTCTCTTATAAAAAGTGTTTTAGTCAATAGCTTTTGCTTGAAAAAGATATAAGCTCTAGATCTAGGACAGACAATGCAGATTTTTCTTGTGGAAAGAACATTTTGGAGAATGTTTTGGAGTGGCTAATTGACATCGTAATACTTTTGGCAGAAGGAAATTTGGCTTTTAGAGGATCGAACGAAACTCTTGGTTCACAGCAGTAGGGTAATTTTTTGGGATCATTTGAAGTACTAGCGAAAAGGGTCCCGTTATGAATGAATTACAAAACAGGGTAATTCAGCACAAATCTTAACAACACTATCTAAGCAAAGATATTCAAAATGAATTGACAAACTTGATTGCAAAGGAAGCCAAAAAAGTACCTCTTACTTAAACTGGCCAAATATGTTGCGTTAATTCTCGATTGTACTCCCGGCATTTCAGATCGAGAGCAATTGACTGTAATTTTGCGTTTCGTTCAATGTGATGGCAAAAGTGGTGTTAAGGTAAAGGAGGTTTTTGGGGGTTATCTAAGAGTCAGTGACAGCACTGGAAGAGGCTTTCTAAATGTCTTTGTAACACGATCCGAAAAATTAGGGTTAAATCTTCTTGATTGTTCTAGTCAATGCTACGATAATGGAGCAAACGTGAAGGGGAAAGAAGCTTCCTTCCTTGGTATTAATCCGAATCCATTATCGTCATCCAAAACCATCAGACCAGCCACCCCCCGAGATGTTTGATGTATGGGGCCCGCTGAGATAAGGTGGTCTGGGGCTTGTTGGGTGGCGCCACATTCGCAATTAGACGAGGGAGCGAGACACCATTTGTGCATGGACCAATTAAAAGCCCAATGCCAGCCCACAGGCGATAGGCTTAACCCAAGATGTTCTGGGCAAGCTCATTCCAAGGGGCCTAGTACTTGCCCTAGGATTGAAAACACGGAGTATGAATGTGCTTTTGGAGAATTCCGTGCTCCATCTATAATTCATCCACTGAGGCACGCGGATGCATAGCCCAGATAGGTCATTTAAAAACTTCCGCACAGCAGGCACAATTGGGCTTTCCTGGGGTGTATCCAGTGATCCTGCTAGTTGACCTTGTAAAATAAGGTCTAGGTCCAGAGTGCCACGCGTGATCAAATAGAGTGCCTCTCCTAAGCGGCGAGCTTACTTGGCTGGATCCTTGAAAAAATTGGCAGATGGTTCGTGGGAGCTGGAGGCAGGCATCCAATGACAATGCGCAAGGCGTCATTCAGAACACCGTTGATGAGACAAGTGTGTGCGCTGCAACACCAAACTGGGGCGCAGTATTCAGCTGTAAAGTAAACCAAGGATTGGGGAGCTGTATGCAGTGTTTTGGCGCCAGCACTCCATACCGAGCCCGCAAGTCGCCTCAGTAGCGTGACGCTGGTAGATAGTGTTTTGCGTAATGTTTCGAGATGGTGGCGGAACGTGGGTCTGTCCAGTTTTACCCCGAAATAGGTTGGAATTGGGCAAAGTGACAAAAGTTTACCCTTAGCGTATACTTTGAGCTCGTGTTTGGCCTGACGACTGTATAAATGAGAGGCCGCCTTCACCGTCTAAGCCTGGGTGAGTTTCAGCCATTAAGTCTGAGAGAAGGTGGAAGAGCTGGGCTCCAAGGTAGATTTCTGCAAATCAATTTAAAGGCGTTGTATATTCCATGTGCTTATCATTCACTGAATTTAGTTGTGGTAGATAGCGAAAAATCTTCCACAGAAGCAATGATGTTATTTGGTGTTTGACGCTATCGAATGCACTACTTTTATCTTCCACGCAACGCGGGACATACTAAAAAAATGTGACGCTATGACTTAAATCGCAATCTGCTACTCGCTAGGAGAGTTGGATTCACTGCATCTCACCTTTGCGATAGCACCTGGGTGATGTGGTCAAAGCTTTGAAAGAATTAGAAAGTGGTTGCTTAGAAAAAAGGATGGTAAAACAGTTACTAATGCTCGTGCATTGACACTTAGAATTGAATCAAGGAGCTTTGTTTTGTCTATTGTCATCTGGCATCACCTTCTTTTTCAAACCAACAACACCAGCAAAGTTATGTACACCTCTGCTGTTTCATCAAAAGTAGTCAGAACAGAAGTCAAAGCAACAGAGTAAGTGTTAAAGAAATATCGCAATAATGACTACAATAGTTGGGTGACTTGTGGGCATGAAATTCTTGAAGCTTTGCGGATTTATAGCGGGTTTGCGAAAAGCAGATCTAAAAAAAAGATTTTTGAATATGAAGCAGAGAACGAAAGATGTGAAATATCACAAGAAGAGCAATTTAAAGCAAATTTCTTTTTTCCGTTGATATATCACGCAATATACTGTTTAACAGCCCGCTTTGAGCAAATGCAAGAGGTGAGTTAATTTTTGATTTTCTTTATCAGCAAGAAAATCTTTTGCGAGAGTACGAGCACACTCGTCTTCCCACTGCATGTCAAAATTTGTACAAAACTATGGGATACATTGACCATACGGAATTAAAGGATGAGTGGTAACAATTTGAGATCATCGTCAGAAAAAACAAAGACCTCAAAACAGCAAATGATTTTCTGTCCCATGTATATCAAAAACAACTACTTACAGTGTATTCAAACTTCTATATAGCTGTTCGATTTTTGCTGACGTATTCAGTCTCGGTAGCAAATGCTTAGAGAAGTTTCAGCGAGTGAAAACTAATCAAAACCTTTCACGGATCGACTGTATGGATGAGAGATTTAGATCTTTATCACACAATAAATGTGTTTGCGACCGAGAAAGCTCGTCGTAATACATTTTGAAAACTGAACAAAGGTATTTTTCAAGTTTTAGGGAAAGCTTTTTTTGTTTTATGGTTTGTTACTATTCAACTACTTTAATAAGAGTTAAAAATATTATTGAATTGTTTTGAATGAAACATGGATCGCAGTTTTGCCAATATAGTGTATTTTGAAATTAAGTTACTATTTAGATTCTTTTTCAGGAAAGCTCTATACCAAGGGTGGCCCCACTTACCGCAATAAAGAGCCAAAAACCATATAGGCCATCATTAAAAGAGCCGCTACACTATCCTTAGTATGAATTGACGCATTTTCCGTCCAAAACTCGACACATTCTCCGGCCAAATAGAGGGCGTTGACCTTTTTTTGGAGATCATCATTTTTAAAGCACAAAAATTGAGATTCTCCGCTTCCAAAACCAAGCATAATGCAAAGCTGGTTGCACACCCCTACACTACATCACTGAACACAAATAAAACATGAGTCAAAAGAGCCGCAGTTTGGCCACATTTGTAGAACCACAATAGAACGCGGCCAGCGCTAAATTATGCATCGACCAACGATTTTCTAGCATTATCCATATTACTTGCACAGCAAAAGAAGGAAAGGAGCACAGCGCTGAGTTTCGGGGGCAGGGGAGTTTCGACAAGGGTAGCACCGGCACAGCATAAACTGACAATATTAAAGGCACAAGCTATTCATTCTTCACCGGTCAAGATAAAGATACGAACTAGCGCTGGTAGAAATACATCAATAACTTGCCTCTCGCCTTACGTTGGCAACAAAATATTGGATTTGCTCTCTTCACTTCCACCGCACACTAAACCTGCCATGTCAATGCCTGCCGAAAGTAGAGCAAGCTTATAAATAGCCACCGGGCCTATTTAAGGAAACAAATAGATATGAAATCAATCAGCGAAATTGTCTCGTTGCGATTAAAGGCTGGTTTCCATTCGGCATAACCTGCTAAGATAGCGCAAATCTTTTCTGTTTGTCTATTTGAAGTTATTTTACGCTATTTACGCGTAATGAAAACGAGCTTAATATGAAACAAGAGTGGCCTACAGATCGATCCAAGCAAAAGCGTTAAGTAAAAGGAAAACGGCTCGCCCCATTAATTTATCAATTACTCACTGAACTAAATTTTGCCACTTCTTTCCATCAAGGGTTGAACGTAATTGAAAACAATTTGTGAGATATAAAAAGCAACTCCATCAGTCATGAGTCACATCCTAGAAATCATCCCTATTCCTCGCTTACTAACAAATGAAGATGTTGTGAATGATGCGGTAAACACAAAAAACACAACAGGCGAATGAGCTTCCAAAACCTTTATGATAAATTGATAACAAGAACAATAACTCTTACTTGACTGAAGGACAAAACAATTAATTCAATGAGAGAGCGCATAAATCACGTCAACAAGATGTCCTGAAACTTTTACTCATTTTTGATAAAGATACAAGAATAACCCAAGCTCAAGAGCAGTCTATGAACTGTTTGCTTTTGTGGCAAGAAAAGACTTGCTTTCATGGGACTTGAATCCATGACCAACCTATCACTGGTGGGGTATTCCCACGACTGAGCTAACAATGCACAAGTTACCGCCTTGCTAATTGGGAGTTTGGACTGGTCTTGAACTGGCGTGATTCTTTTTTATTTGTAATCAAAAATACTTAGCAACAGTTATTCATAGTTCTGGTCAATCGGAACATATTTCAGCCGACCCCATTCACACTGTTCCGCCCAACCCCGTATGCACATGCGAGAGAACATTTGCTTTTACTTTTCATGTAGCCGCTAGACCAGATAATTTAACTACCTTTGCCTTTTCCAATAGCATGGTACCTACGATCAACACAAAACCAATGGACTTTCACTTATCTCTTTTGATTACTATGCTAGATTACCTTTTCCACAAGCCGAGTGTTATTTTAAATTCTAAAAATCAGAAAAAGTTGCAACATTTTTTCGCTTCCGCACTCAAACCAATGAAATTAGCATGGCGGATAGATGATATCGTTGTCAACTATTGAGAGGCAGCAAAGACTTATTAAGGGTATTCGGGGAGTACAAAAACAGCAGTAATTTAACCAACCCCGTGCTCCATCTTATCCCAGTGTATCCTGCTGGAAACAATAACTGCGCTCTTTTCCCTTGTTTTATTGTTATTAAATTATCTTAATAATTCTGCGGCGCTCTTTAAGGACTGTTTAGAAGAGCTTTATTTTCGTAACATGGTTTTATTTCTTTTAATGTGTGGGGTATTGCAAAGAGGTGCATGTCCCGGAGTGAAGCGATTGCTTGTCGTAAATCGACATTAATAAGTGATGGTAAGCACGTTAAGGCTAACGCAATCTGTTGAAAAACGACACTTTCATGATTGGCGGCTTTTTTATGAAAAGTTTAGATCAGAGATAGACGTTAGTAGAAGATATTAGTAATGGATATCATAAAAAGGCCTTGAGCAAGATACGTCTATGTAGGCTATACTGGCTGTGACACAGTATGTTCTTTCAAATTAAATTTATTATTTTGACATTCTTCGTTCAGGACTAGCAGGGGTATCTACCGCGCATCTGATTCCAGCTGCTACTGTGTGGCATGCTTTTTGGTTGATCTAAACTAGGCTTTAAATTGGCGCCAGGTATATTGTGTCGCTCTGTTGTTGTTTGTAGGTGGGTGTAATTTCTATTGTATTTGCTGCATGAGGCTGTGAGTTGCGACCTTTCAGCCGTAAGCCTAGAGGTGTGTAGGTTTACCTTGAACGTGAGTCATATCGGCAGGCTGTTGTATTATGAACATACAAAGTTTGGCACTGGGCTTGCGACAATCAAGTCTGCATTACGTACTGCTGTTTGCATTGACAATCTGTTCGGTCTATTAACGAACGTCCTTTCAAGCTCTCTGGCGCACTTCTGTGTTTCATTCTTTACATTTACGATCTGTGTTCTAATTTTGCAAGTGCTGCTTTGCAGAAAGCACTGGTTTACGGTAGTTATAATAAACACTTCTTTGATTTTATTCATGCTATAAGGGGCAAAAAATTGAGATTGAGGAGTGTAGATTAGTTCTACAGGATTTGAATTGGCTTGACTGAAAACAGTAATAAAAGTAAAAGCTGTTTGGTCAGATCAGGAAAGCAAACAGAATTTTTCTTTGGGGCGGAGAGACGTTAGGTAATGCGAATTGATGCAAAATTTCGCCTCAAAATAAAAGTGCAGACCAAGAAAATAGTATTTTTTGCTGTAGAATTATAAAACTTGGTGGGGTTTATTGTTGCAAGCATATTGTAGTCAGAAAGCGGCAGACGTCGAACCACCAATATTTTGGTGAGTTACAGAAAATGGGCCAATGTATTAAAATGGAGCAAAAAGATACATTTGTTGAGCTTCGCAGAAAAATTGACCACATTACAAGATGACCTCAGAGCAAAATTAGACAAACATCCGCAGACCAAGTTTAGCCTCCACAGACTGGAGACTGAGGTAGCTATCGACCGAAGACCGAGGTGCAAATGGATAAAAAACAACAAAAATTGGCAATAAAAAACAATTTGTCAACTACTGTACAGCTCTATTCCAAGAAATTTATACAAATTACAATTACCTTGAAACGAAACAAAAGTGTTAAGAAAATCATGATAACGAATACTTTTCTTGGTATTAAACACCTGTACATACTGGAAACGGCAACTATTATGCACAAACATTTCAACGAAACTCTTTGTGATGTGTTGCAAGATCTAATTCAATTGAAAACTAGTTACATAACGATGAAAAGCAATAGCAAGACTGCTGCCTGTATTTTCAGAGCAACCGTCTGCCTGCAATCTGCAGAGATGAGGTTACAAATATTCGAAAAATCTTGCTGCGCCCATCACTTCTGACCAGCAACAAAAGCCAAGCAGAGAAAATGCTCGTCTCAAGGTTTCAACAAAAGACTGAACGGCTATTTGTCCCCTATACCGCCAGCCAAAAAGCTGATCTTCTTTGGTGTTGGACGCTTTCCTAAGTCAATGAGCGCCACTTAAGAGTGAAATATTTATCCGGTGTCTTCGTGTCAAGTTACATTTTTGGGATGCTTCTGTTACAAATTACTCTTTTGAGTTGGTTCTGAGGCCATGGATGTCGCTAAAAGAAAAAGATTTTCACTTTTTTTTGAGGCAAAGTGTCGCGGCTAAAAAGCATAGGCCTACTGGACAACAAATAAAGCGAAAACTTAAGTTTGTTTTTGTTATCTGCAAACAGAACACGAATATCTTTTTTCACTTGCACGAGTGAATGCTCCAAGACGCAATTGTAAATGCAACGAAGTAAAAATTATTCAAGTTCCTTAAGGGTTATCAAATGTCAACTGCAACTTACAATATTGCGCTGGCCGAGGCTGTGGCGAGCGATGTTTGGTATTCACGCGGTTCACTGAAAACGGTTTCTAGCATTTGTTGCCTTTCCCATGACATTTTCGTGCGCTGCTCAACCTGACGATCAGTTGGCTATGAAAGCCGGCGGCACGTCTAACTGAGTCGTTCTTTTTCATGGATGCAGTCATGTGATTGAATATCGATATAATTCAGAAAGAAAAAAATCAGCGAACCCTTGCTTCAACGTGTGGTTGTTGACGTTTTTTGCGAAAAAATCAAAATGAACCACTGCAATATATGTTTTGGTTACAGACAGTAGTAAGAAACGCTAGCAAAAGAATAAATTTGAGAAGTCTCACAGCAGCCGCACACAGGCAATTGAGCACCAAAGAAACAAACGACATTTGTTTTCCAGTGGTTTCCAATAACATTTTAATTGCAATTGAAATCAGATCAATTGAGTGATATGCTTTTTATAGAGCAAGCAGGCTGCTTTTGCTCATTGGCATGGAGTCCCAGATGAATGGTGGCTAGGTTGCAGATGAGAAGGAAATTAAAGTAATGCAATCTTTTACGTAGTTGCTATTCAGTCAATATTGCAAGCCACAGCGTAGCAGTTTGTTCGAATATGATCCAGCTTTACAGCAGTTCAAAACAACTTCTCGCTGCGAACATGCTTTGCATTGAGAAACCAGCGAAAACACGATGAAATGTTTGAAAAGGAGTTTTGACAATTCTTAGTTAAAAGAATAAAGCCAAAATGCTGGTAAACATTTTATTAAAACGTTTCGCTTTTACACTAAAAGCATCATCAGTTAAATAAATGATCACCTAAGGCTAGGCTAAACAGATACTGCATTGATAGCTAACCGCTGTACAACTAAATTTAGTAAGGTTATCAGAATTATGACATCACAAATTGATAAACAAACAACTGCCATTAATATAATTAGCAAGGCAAGGCTAACTTAAGAAGCGCACTGCAGATATACTTCCAATAACTATTACGTATTAAACAAATAAATTGGTTGCGATGCTCCATCTAGGTTAATTTGTGGTTGAATTTTTTGAATGAGTAAGGTTTCTCTGATTCGTAGTTCTCTGCGGTTGTTGCTGTGACCAAGTATTTCGGGAAAATCGAAATTATTCATGTGGTCACGATTGCGCACAAGGTGTTTTGCAACATCTGATTCTTGATTTTGTTTTCCGTTTGGTACATGTTCTTGAATTCGTGTGGCTAGATTACGGTGAGTTTGGCCAATGTATGATTGTCCACACGAGCAATTTAGTTTTCCTGCATTGTGCAATAGGGCTTGACGATCTTTAAATTTGAAGAATTTGCCAATATTGTGAGTGTCGTGTACCAATCTGAATCGAAATTTTGTAGGAAGATTTTTAATTAAATGCTGCCGAATTTCTTTTTCGATTTACAACGATATATTGCCAAGGTAAGGTAATCGCAGAAAAAGGGAAATTTCTTTGCTTTCTGAAGTTTTCAGACTTTCACAGTTGTTACTTGTATCATATTTCTGCATGATTGGTGATTCATGTCGCTTGTTCAAGAATAAACATCGATTTATTGAGTTATAAAGGTAATCTACGCCCTCTATGTACATGTTCACACGAATGAAGTGGTTATTTGACAGTGTAATAGTATTGCAAATAATAAAAAAGCCCCCTCCCATAATTTGACGAGACCATCCCTGGACGCGTTTCGTCCTTTTGGACTCCTCAGCAGGGCCTGTCTCGCTATCACCAAAAAAACCAAAATTCCATATTTGCAATAATATGAAAAATTTAGTATCATTCTATTACAAATTCATTCGCACACATCACGCGTGCGGCGCATGCTATCACTTTGGTACGGGGATCCCATCCGTATCGAAGATGCAGTATACCACTCAAAGAGTTTATAGTAAGTTTTTTTTTTTATTATTTGCAATACTATTACACTGTCAAATAACCACTTCATTCGTGTGAACATGTACATAGAGGGCGTAGATTACCTTTATAACTCAATAAATCGATGTTTATTCTTGAACAAGCGACATGAATCACCAATCATGCAGAAATATGATACAAGTAACAACTGTGAAAGTCTGAAAACTTCAGAAAGCAAAGAAATTTCCCTTTTTCTGCGATTACCTTACCTTGGCAATATATCGTTGTAAATCGAAAAAGAAATTCGGCAGCATTTAATTAAAAATCTTCCTACAAAATTTCGATTCAGATTGGTACACGACACTCACAATATTGGCAAATTCTTCAAATTTAAAGATCGTCAAGCCCTATTGCACAATGCAGGAAAACTAAATTGCTCGTGTGGACAATCATACATTGGCCAAACTCACCGTAATCTAGCCACACGAATTCAAGAACATGTACCAAACGGAAAACAAAATCAAGAATCAGATGTTGCAAAACACCTTGTGCGCAATCGTGACCACATGAATAATTTCGATTTTCCCGAAATACTTGGTCACAGCAACAACCGCAGAGAACTACGAATCAGAGAAACCTTACTCATTCAAAAAATTCAACCACAAATTAACCTAGATGGAGCATCGCAACCAATTTATTTGTTTAATACGTAATAGTTATTGGAAGTATATCTGCAGTGCGCTTCTTAAGTTAGCCTTGCCTTGCTAATTATATTAATGGCAGTTGTTTGTTTATCAATTTGTGATGTCATAATTCTGATAACCTTACTAAATTTAGTTGTACAGCGGTTAGCTATCAATGCAGTATCTGTTTAGCCTAGCCTTAGGTGATCATTTATTTAACTGATGATGCTTTTAGTGTAAAAGCGAAACGTTTTAATAAAATGTTTACCAGCATTTTGGCTTTATTCTTTTAACTAAGAATTGCGATTAAATCCCATTTTTATGCTCCTAGTTTTGACAAATTTTCAAAAAGAGAAAGCATATAAAGTAGTCTCTTTCCTAACCTTCTAAATGCATAGGCTTATTCGGGAGGGGATGGGGCGAAAAGTCGTGACCTCTGCAAATAGTTAAACACTTTTGCTAAGTTAAGGGTAATAATTGCTTAAAACAATAATTGCTTACAGTTGCTAGTAACCTACAATTTGCATCGTTTTTTGCCTTTCATGGTTACGTCATTGCCTAAATATATTTATTAATTCAGATTTTTCAATCAGATAGAAGTGGAAGGGCGAATCAAATGGGATAAGTACGTTTAGTTCTCAGGCTATAGCCTTGTATGATTTAAAGTTTAGAAAATTATGCTATTAGAAATCAAAAAACTTTAACGTTTAAACACTTTTTTGATAAATTGATGTAGCATTTTGAAGTTTTGAAGTTGAAGCCAAGGCCTAAGATTAATCTTTAGACTCTTTGCTCTTCCCTCTCCCGAATCAATATTTTGTTTTGTAATTTGGAAGAAATTATGGTAAGAAGCGGGGTTTTTAGCTTAAAAAATGCTGTTTTGTAGGATAAAAATTAGACTAGTAGCCTCCGCAATACCGTAATTATTGCGGTATAGTTGCCTCGGCTCCAGAAATGTGCTTGTTGAGAATTTTAATGCGGCAAAAAGTTAAAAATGCAAAAGCGTGACCTACTTTGTGCTGCAGTCATTTCACTTGGCAAATTTAACTCTTCTAATCGCAACTTAACTTAATTAGCAGTATACCACTCAAAGAGTTTATAGTAAGCGAGATCTATATAAAACACTTACCTCTATGAATATAACACGTGATCACCATAACCGTATTATACATCGATTTATTGAGTTATAAAGGTAATCTACGCGCTTTATATGCATGTTCACACGAATGAAGTGGTTATTTCACAGTGTAATAGTATTGCAAAAAATAAAAAAAACCCTCCCATAATTTGACGAGACCATCCCTGGACGCGTTTCGTCCTTTTGGACTCCTCAGCAGGGCCTGTCCCGTCATCACCAAAAACCAAAACCCATATTTGCAATAATATGAAAAATTTAGTATCATTCTATTACAAATTCATTCGCACATATCAGGCGCGCGGCGCATGCTATCACTTTGGTACGGGGATTAACTTAACTTAACTTAATTAGCTTACAGTTTTGTTTTGTTTTTATTTTGCGATTGTCAACTTCTGGTAGCAAAAACCCATAGCCATTTAGCTAAGTTGCTGATATTTGAAATATCGGTGTCAAATTTGACATAATTGCTTCCTTTAAAGCACCTAAAAGACGTCAGAAAAAAGACTAATTTGTACTAAAACAGCCTGCTTTGATATAAAATAGCTTAGGCCACCGACTTTTTTGACAGTATTGAGTCGTAGTCAAGAAAAATGGTTACCAATCTTTTTTAAAAACGAGCTAAATTTTCGAAAAAACTAATTTTTTCAAAACCTGCAACCAAACTAAAGTTTAAGTCTGAGAAGGCAAAAGAATTTTTTTCTGATAACAAGAAATGGATGCCGTCAAGGTTTTATGCTCTAATTTTGATGGAAAGTTTGACCAAAATTTTCACGCTCCCATCTGCGCTTTTTTAGGTAAATTTGCATCCTAGGCTGCACAAAATGACTTTGACTGCAACTTATGTTATTCAGTTTTGTACAAATAAATATAGTTGTTTTATACCATTCTACTGCAATATAAGTAAGAGAAAAGTAAACAATACTCTTTATGGCTAGTTTTTTACTGGTTTTACTTTTGAAGTTATCCATAGATTATGGTCAGGCTTACACCGGAAAAAGTTCAAAAAAATCAAAAATTTTAAAATTTTGCTGCTATATCTAAAAGCAGGGATAGTAGAAACACGATCCAGTGATGCTGGTATTCTAGTGTCCCTGCCTTAATATCAAGCCGGCGCGGTCGGGTTGTGGTTAGCGTAGCCGCTTCGCAGCCGCTAAACATGGGTTCAATTCTCTTGTCGAGTCATACCAAAGACTTTAAAAACGGTATTTATAGCTTTCCTGCTTGACGCTCTGCACAATAGAAATAAGGTATAGAGATAAAGCCGGCAAGTTTGCTTGATGTGTCTTTGGGTAAGGCATTTACCGGAATACCCCCATTGATTTAATTCAAAAATTTTAATTACACGTTTTGTGAATAATAACAGAAAGGCAGCAGCAATCAGATATCAAAGTGTGATGCAATAAGCCTTGTATTTGTATACTTTTTCAACGGTTGGCGAACCTAATAAAATCCCACAAAAAGGTTCATACGAATTTGCCAAATCTCACACTACATATCTCCATCTTTATGAGTCAAAAAGATGGTAGGGTTGAACAACCCACCTGCTGCTATGAGCCAGCTCGACAAAAGACTTCCAAACATGAGCTCATGGGCATAAATGAACCTTAGTATTGGGATTAGCTTTAATAATTTTGTGGAATGCTGTGTTCCTTTTCGCCCGACCTTTCCCCTGACTGTAGGTCTATGTTCAACAGTTAGATACCGTGTTATAAAAAATGAACGACAAAAAAGTAAGACCAAAAGGTTAATGAGTTTATGCTTTTTTGGAAAAACAAGCGATTACAAAAATTTTGAGGCAACCCAACTTTGGGCTGCGACCCACACGTTGAAACCACTCCTCAAGAAACTTATGCTGTCAAGACCAATGGTTATCAATGTGTCCCTGTAAAGTCGGTCTCAGACTCCAAATTATGTCATAAATTTTCATTTTGGTTTACCTACTTAACTCCAATTTATTACAAATCATTTTGAAATCCTAAGAATTTTGAATATGAATTGTAAAAACAGTCAATAAGTAGAGAAGTCGCAGTAGAGGTAGAGAAGTGCTCATATAAAAGCCTAAGCAATGCTTTAGAAGTCGGGTCCATTCACGCAATAACTTTTTTTTGCTTAGCCACTTAACGCTATATCCTATGAATTATGTAAAAATCACTAGCATTTTGAACATGAACGATAGAAGCAGCCGATCAATATTTTGTGGAACAATTTTATATTTATACTTTCTTGGTTATAACAGCCCAGTGGATGGACGATCTGCGAAACCAAAAACTAAGGCTGGAATACTGCCAGCTTCCCGGATCAATAATGCAGCAAAAACGGGAGGTAACAATAATTGAATCAATTTCAGTTTTTTTGCTACCTTTAATCTAGAGGTGTTTGAAGTTTTCAGAATTTACGCCACGTTTCGTTCTTTTTTGAAACTCGGTAGAGTATTATTGGCGATGTAGCCAATAAAGGAGAAACGATGCTGTTGCTCCTAAAATTTTGGACTTGAAAGAGTTCTAATAATGATGACGCCATTACAATTATCGGAAAGTGAAATCTTACCCTCCTCCTTTACAGTTTCACTTGGTTAAGCGCCTGGCTGCAAGAGTGTAACCGACAAAAACATTTTTGTGGGGTTGTAAAATTCCTGGAAATGACCTCTTTAGAGTTTCCACACAATTTTGCCATAACAGCCAAGAACTATCACACAATAATTCTGCCAAAAGCGTGGCAGTTTACTTTAAAAATTACAAAAGCTTTTGATTTAGATCTTCCAAATATCGCTGCAGAGTAAAACTGCTTTTTCTGCCTGGCTACGCTCATGTTAGCTGTATTAACATAGAGCAGTAATACAGTTAGATGAGTTATGCTGTTTTGAATATTTTGTTCAATTTGATTTATGACAAACAGAATTTATTGACCAAACTCAGCCATGCAAGGACAGCTAAGACCAGTCGCGCAATTAGTTTTTGGTTAGGAAGGGAATGAATCTAATTAATGGTCTTTGCTATTTTATAAGGCAAATATCTATGTCCAAGAAGAAAACGGTTTTAATCCTTATGACTCCTCCCAGGTTGGGCCTTCGCCTAAGATTCTTCTTACCAACTCCATGCCCTTGCTGATCACCTATATTTGTTCTTTACTCTTTCAATTTGCGTTAATGTGGTTTTATAAAAGGCGGTCATTTGCTGGTCTAACTTTTTTCATTTATCATTACGAGAAAAAAACGGCAAATTTTCGGAGTTGGGGGAAGCAAAAAATAAAACGTGCACATAATTAAAAAAAAATTTCATTGCTACCAAGCTGGTAAAACGAAGTAAAGTTTTTTAATGCTTTGTTTTATCGGCTGTTCTGTCGCTAAACTTAGCCAGTAAATTGATTATTGATGTAGGCCATTTAGCGCCTTTGCGCTTTATTGAGTCATCTGAGAGCAGCGAGAAAGTAAGTCCGTGCAACTGATTAATCCAAAATGAGCGGCTCTGCCTTCAAGTACGGGCTGCGATCAGCCTGCGCGTTAATTATCATAGCGCTCTAAATAGCTGCAACTTCGCGCCGAGTTATAGGCCTGCCCCAATAAAGTGATGTTCAAGCGTAATCAAAAATATCCTTTTTTGTTCTGGTAGGTCGAAATTTGCACTCAGCGTGATCGCGCGTTATTTGGCGCATCGTAGTTGAGGTCTTACATGGCCAAGGGAAAAATTGGTGCCACGAATTGTGGCTGCCTTTATAACGCAGCTAACATTGTGTAGCATCGTCGACGCCTTTTTAAGGTTAGATCAAACCAGCAACTGATTGATCGATATCGCGTCTTGCACAGCAAAAACGCGCTTGCTTGCAATGATAAAGATGCGAGTTCAGCGTGTGATGTCTTTCAATTAAATTTCTCTTGCTCGGTGGAAGTGCGCTGAGCCAGCAGCACGTGTGTAACTCTGAAGCGAATTTAGTTATACAATAATGGAGCTGTTCAATGAATAGCTGTACAGGTTTTTGTGTAACCGAAAGTTAAAAAATAGATTCTGTACTTGTTTGTGTCAAATTAGTTGTCCTCGCTATAAAGGGCAGTTTTCCTTGAATGACATTACTAGTACTTTAGGAATGGCACTACATGGAGAACTTTTTTGAAAACTATGTTGGGAATAGCACTTGTTTCGAGAACTACAAAATTGGATGAAATTTAGATTGAAGATCTTTTTAGAGAACTCTTCACAAGTTTAGTTGTTTCAGAACAAACAAACTTTCATTTTAAAGGCACAACTTTTCTATTTTTAGTTCAACTTTTTATTTTCGAGTGCCGCTCTTCGAAGCAGCTACATTCATTCACGCGTATGAGCTCAAGCTCGGTTTGCATGTTTTTCGTCAGACTGGGCCACCACGACGGGTAGACTGCTTGGCCCCACCATCTGTCTGCCACATAAAGGCGGAGGCATCCCGTTAAGTGTCTTGCCCAAGGACACAACAAGCAAGCTTGCCGGCTTGTTCTCCACACTATCCCTTATGTGCTGAGCGCCAAGCAGGGAAGCTGTGAATACAATTTTTTAAAGTCTTTTGGTATGACTCGACAAGGGAAATGAATCCCAGGTCTACCGACTGCGAAGCGGACGCTCTAACCACTACGCCATCGCGCCGGTACGACTACGACTGACACAAACTCCAGTGACTCCACTGCCTACGTGGAACTCTTCACGTCATAAAAGGAAATTTTGGGCTCTAAACTGTAACGAGGTTGACAGTTTATTTTCAACTCAGTGTATTTTTTAGGTTACCAAATAGAGTCAAAGGAAGGGGAACAACACAGTAATAAACATAGCTCTAAAGTTGGCACTGCTATAAAACGACTGAAAAAACAACTTTTGTTCGATTACGATCCAACTGTTTTTCCTCGACTCGACAATTCATCCAATAATATTCTGATTAAAGTTGGCTTTACCTACAGACAGGTAAGGGATATAACAGTAGATAGAGATCATTGTGATACGTTTGATTTGAACTCCAATCTTTGAGGGTAGTGGTTTTTATTGACTGAGATGCTATCAGCCAATTTAAATGCGTTTAAACCTATGACCTTGCGGTAATGAATTGAAATCGGTGACCGAGGGTTTTCAGCTTTATACTGTTGCAAGGCTGATGATTCGATTGCGACGGAGATTTGGTAGCAAAATGTCTTAAAGAGGTAGAAAATAAAATTTTATATCAAATTTAAGTGTGGCTGTTTTAAGATCGTTGCACCTTCAAGAAAAAAATGGGCGCTTTGTGGCAATCTCATGTAGAGTATGAAGGGGTCGGTTTATATAAAATCCTTTACTAAACACAATTTTATATCGCAAATTTTTTGCAATTTTGTTTCGACGATCTTTGCTCTCAAGTATATACAGTCAATGTTGCATTAGTAGACTACATGGTATTACCTTGAATCCCTGAATAGACATATTTAGGAGCCATTGGTATCACAAAAGAAATGCAGTTTCGCAAAGAAGCTTCAAAGGAAACTCGCACACATACTCCAAGAAGCAATTGTGACGCACGCACACGCAGGTGGTAGCAGAAAGAGATCCAAACGACTTTTATAACTGTTTTAAAGATTTGATACTTTGAAGAAAAATGCAATCAAAAAAGCTAGGAAGAACATGGTTGAAAATTTTGCGAATTTTTGCTTGAAATTTAGTTTTTATTTTGCTTCAAAACTGATTCATATCATTATTTCTTTTGCTCATAGCTTCAGTAAGTTACTTTATTAATATAACGCGATTACTTAACAAATTCTAAATTGCATGGTTAAACTGCTCATAGGCAACTAATGCTCATCATTATTATATTTCGTTACAACAACCAGTTAATAAGCTTAACCATTAAATGCAAAAAATTTGTATCATATCTACAAACAATAGCTTTGAAAGTAATCAACAAATTGAAAAAATATCTGGGATTGACGTTTTAAAAATCGGCAGAGTAAGGTAATGTATAAACCTCTATTTTTAGCAAAATTACTGCGTGTTTAATGCCCATAGCGGTTCGTTGTAACATTCTTTTTTTGCTTTCTAGTTCACCCCCAGGGTTTAAAATAAACTGTTCGTCGAACATAATCAAGAAAGTAACTGCTGACTTGAAGACCGAAATGTCATTAATGCAGGGGTTCTTAAACTGGGATCCACGAAACCCTAAGGGGTCCGTAAAGGTGCTTTAAGGGGTCCGCTTAATTGGTCACAACTGCAGCCATACGCATATGCATCATGACTACTCTGGAAAAAGGCAAAATCGCATTTGTGATGTAATCATACACAACGAATATGTCGTAATTGGGTGAACCAAAAACTGTACACGGGCATGCTATATTTCATTGCTGCTAATGAGTTTTCTGTTACAAAAGGTTGACAACCAGGAAAGATAAATAAATTAGGAATTTTAGCCATTCAGAAAATGTCAAAAAGAGAAAGTACAGTGAAGGCTATGTAGCTTTTAATTTCACCTTCGCTACTGATAGCAATGGCAGTGAAAGACCGCTGTGTTTTCTGTGTGGTAAAGTGCTGCCAATGCAAGTTTGAAACCAGCAAAACTGTGGGAGCATTTCACATCTATTCATCCTAAAAATGCGCTGCATAGTATTGATTCTCTTTGTTCTAGGAAGGCTCGATTTGAGAAAGCTGGGACTTTGCCGAAGTTCGGATTCATCAAGACGCAGAAGCCTTGCTTCGAAGCATCATATAAGGTTGCTTACAGTATTGCCAAGGAAAAGAAAGCACATACGATCAGAGAGACATTGGTAAAACCGTGTCCCCTGGAAATAATTGAGCTGGTTTGTGGAACAAAGAAAGAAACTTTAGGCCGTTCCTTTGTCAAATGACATCATAAGCTCCAGAATTACTGATAATATTTTGGAACAATAATTTCTGATAATATTTTGGAACAAGTAATGGATGAACTGAAAGCTTCACCATTTCCATTTAGCATGCAACTGGATGAAAGCACAGATGTCTCTCAATGTGCCCAGCTTTTTGCATATGTTTGATATATGCACGCGGATACCATTAAAGGAGAATTCCTATTTTGCGAGCTCCTTTCTGAAACTACTAAGGCTGCAGACGTATTGCAGATGGTGAACAATTTCTTTGCCAAGCAAGACTTCAACTGGAAGAGAAATATTGGTAGTTTATGTACGGACAGAGCGTCTGCAATGCTTTGGAAAACCTCAGCATCTGCCTCTTTGGTAAAGAAAGAAGCTTCTCACATCATTGTGACTCATTGCTTTTTGCATCGACATGCATTGACACCAAAAATTTTATCATCAAAGTTTTTTCTTCTTTTCTTTAAAAGAAATTTGGTCTAATTCTGTGAAGGTCGTCAATTTTGTCAGAGCTCGAGCTTTGAACCATCGCATATTCAAAAAGCTTTGTCAAGAAATGGATGTGCAACATGAAGTTCTTTTGTATCATACAGAAGCTTGTTGGCTTTCGAAAGGTCAAGTTTTGAAACGTTTGACGAAACTGAGATAGGAAGTTTCATTTTTTTTAAGGGAAATACAAAATTTTCTGTCATTGGAATTTGACTGTAAGAAGTTTTTCTATGGCTTAGCTTACTCGGCAGATACTTTTGGTCACTCGAATGAAGTAAACCTGTCAATTCAAGGACCAGATCTACTGATTATGGATGTTACCGAAAGATTGCAAGCTTTTCAAGCAAAGCTTTCTTTGCGTAAAGGAGACTAGAGACAGACAACTTTGCTAACTTCCCAATGCTGGAAGAAGTTATCTCTTAATACCGAATCGATAATACTGAAACCCTGGCTCCCTTCCTGCGCGCAAATGTGTGCAAAAACTTAGATAGATTGCAGCAGTCTTAAAAAAGTTATTGCTTAGATGATGTGAATTTTGAGTTGTGGATTCGCAATGCACTTCTTGCAGAACCAGAAGTTGTTTGTGATCACGATCTGGCAAAAGATGATCTCATTAAGTTGAGGACAATGCAAATGCTAAGAATCTATTTTAATTCAAAGAACGTAGCAGAACCCTGGTGTTCCTTAACACAAGCTTATCCTCGCGTGGTAAAGAGAGCCATGGTTGATCTTATTCCTTTTGCTACAATTTACCTCCGTGAGTCGGGATTTTCGGCTCTTCTTGCTATCAAAACAAAACAAGGAAATAGGTTGGATGCTGAGGACGACATGTGTGTTACCGTGTCGAAAACCATCTCGCAGTTTCGGGTTTTTGTTGAAAATAAGCAACAAAAACCTTCGCATTGACATAAAATCTTAAAAACTTATTTGTGTTAAACAAAAGCCAGTATCCGACATAACAACTTTAACAATTTAGACTTTTATATAATCTCACATGACATCATAATTAACGATTACTTGTAAAATTTGTTTTTCATTTTCCCAAAAGCTATTGATTGTAGAAACGAAATTAAACGCTTCTTGAAGAGATATTACAAGGTGTTTTTGATGAATTAAATCTAAAACAATTAAAGTTCAGTTACCAATGCAACAAGTGATACTTTTTTAAGCATTTTAAGCCTTCCAAGTATGCTTTTTTCTTTTTACCTGCACGCTTCAACTCACTGTATGATGCCATAATGTGTTTCTGGTATGATCAACACAGTCTTTCGTTACTCATAGATCTTTATCTCACGAGTTGTTCAAACATTGCAACATTTTTACAAAATCAGTTTACTTAAAAACTCATTTGTGACCTCATTTCTCAATCAATTTTCAACACGATTTTGACAATTTCAAGGTTATTTCAACGCAATTTTGATGATATATGACTTTTACCTTTACTATTTGTTTTTACACAAAAAAACATTGAACTTTAAGACCAGTATTGCAACTTTTACTCTTACCAACCAGTGGTAAGCTGAGTAAAAACAGGTAAGTTTGATACAAAAAGATTACGATAAGGTTCTAATAATCAGTGTCGTTTAAAAGCTAGGAAATTTGCTCTCCAGCATTATGTAATTCTAATTAGGTAGCGCTGAGGATTATATATAATGATCAATTAAAAATTGGTTGTCATACATCCTTTTCCATTTTCATTTGAACAATTTTCCTGCTAGATCTAAGAAAGTTGCAATTTTTAGAAAAAGTTGGTTTTTTGGTTCATTTTGACTATTTTTTGTCGAAAGCATGATTCTTTTGCTGAATCAAAGCAAACAGCTCAGCTAAAGAACTCAATATTACAAATATAAATACGAAAGCAAATCAAGTCGTAAAATAGGTCTGCCTCTAAATAGCTCATTTCTTTCACTGTCAAAGCAACCAATATTTGGCGGCACCATTATTTAAACAGTGTTTTACCCTCTTCCTATCACTTTTTTAAAAGCATGAATGACAGTTTGTAACATCATTCTTTCTTTGTGAGTAATAACAGTCTTGATAAATAGACTAAGGTGATCACCATTATGTGTAAAGTTACTATGGCCTATATTTACTTAAACTTTTCGTTGCTGCTTACACTAATGTTTGTACGGTGAAGCCGGTGCAGCTGCATCAAACTGATAAATTTTAACTTGGCACAAATGATGGCATGCCCTGCCGGTGTAAAATCGCACCACGTGTAAGAAAATCATTTTTTCTATTTTGCTTGATAATAGTTTTACAGAGATACCGGGATCAAATCCATAAATTTTGAGAAAAGCAAGGATTCTTTTATCTTCCCTGATCACGCTCAAGCAGGGAAAAAAACATCCAACCTAATGCGTAGCCAGCAGGGACACGAGAAGGTTTAAGAAGAAATCAAAATAAAACAACGACCAGTGTAAAATCGCGCCTTATGGAAGATATTTTTGCTCTTTTGCTTCAAAATGCTTTAATATCAGAAATATGTTCCTTACTTCCAAAATAAGGAAAACGCAAGATTCCCTTGGCTTCGCACAAGCAATAGACAGAGCACCTAGACCTAAAGCGTAGCCAGACCTTGAAATTAAAAATTTCATTAACGAAAAAAAGCGCACCAAGTCGTGAAAATTGAATGAGCAGAAAAACATTAACTTTTCTTAACTGTTTACACAACTGTCCAATGGGTGACTTCGGGGTTGAGAATAGTACAGCCAACTGAGCCGATATTCTCAACCCCGAAGTTACTGATGGGGGCCTTGAGGGCGACGCCGGCAGAGCCTGCTAGTTATTATTATTGTTTTTATTATTTTTTGTGGAAAGCGCAATGCACACAGACAAATCTAGAAAACTAATAAAAATAAGCCCCACCACCTTGCTTCACAAAAACTACGACAAAAATAATTCTTATTTGTAAATTGTTTTTAATTTCTTTTAGATCCTAAATCTTTCAAAATTTTAGGTGCTCGATTTGGACGAAAAAAATCAAATTTTGAAAAGCTTGGTTTGGTTTCGAATGTCCTGGATGGATCCTCAACTCTCATGGGAACCAGAACAGTTTGGAGGAATAAAAAAAAGCGAGTGACAGATAAATAGGCAACAGATTCTTGTATTGCTCTATTTTCTATTTCTAGCATCATCGCAAACTGTTGATTACAGCTAAAACTTTTTTGGCCACGCTGCTCTATTTATATTTTTTTTCTTTGTATTTCATTTCAGTTTGTTTTTGCACATACCATACATTTTTTGCACATACCATACATTTTTGTACACACCATACATTTTTTGCACATACCATACATTTTTTGCACATACCATACATTTTTGCACACACCATACATTTTTTGGACATACCATTGATCAATGCGAAATGTACGAGATCAAAACATGATAGCACAGCGTTTTCAAAAGTTTAGTTTCTCTTGAGTTATAGTGAACACACAGTGATATTAAAAAAATGTAAGCATTTCTTGAACTCTAGCGATAACAATGATTTGTTAAACTTTAGTCAAGAAACTTTGGCATTTTTTCTGTCAATAAGATATGTGTTAATGTTTACATAAAATATTTGAATTTTTTACAGCACATAAGTATATCGCTTCAAAAAGATAAATAATTGGCTACTATTATCAACAGCATGACTAAAATCACTCTAAAACAGATGTCCCATACGAGCTAGGTTCTGCACACGACACAGCAAAAGATTTTAAGCCATACTAGTTTAGTTTGCTGCAAGCGCGTAAGACTTTCTTTTCACCAAAAGCCTTCCCAAGAGTTCAAAGTAGGCATTTGCCAGTGGTGGATCAAGGGAAATGTGGGGATGCATTCCCCCACCAGCCTTTCCTAGTCATGATTTTGTAAACTTCTGCGTATCTTTCCGTCTGTCTTAACTCCTCCGAGACTACTGGGCGTACAAACATCAAACTTGCTACGATTCATCCCCTCCTCATGGTTAGTGTCATAAGGAGGTTCGTGACGTTATCGTGACGTTATCATGACGTCATCATCACAGATGTTTTATTAAAACTTGCATTTCTTGACACAGGAAAATACTTTTTTCTCAAACGGAAGCTAGCCCCCAACTCACCGACTTGCAGAAATTTCTTTACTTTGGGATTTAAAATGACGTCACAACTAACGCTTGATTGCACTATTTCTTCCCTGTATTTTCTCAAAAACTACTGACCGTAGAAACGCAATTAAAAGCTTTTTTAGGAGAAATCAACAAGGCGCTTTTGATAAAAAAATTTACGACAATTAAATTGATTTGACGAAGCAACAGCGGATTGTTTTTTAAGCATTCTAAATCATGCTTGTTCGCTTTTTTCCGGCGCGCTTCGAACTCGCACTATGATGTCATTATATAGCTGGGGCGATTCAAATAAAAAAAGCAGCAGGCAGCAACCTACGCGCATTGTTGTGATTTACAGTTATTTCAAAATCAAACAGCTTACATGCTAACTGTTACAGAAGAATGATACATGAGAGTGCCAGCATAGCGGTTGGTTGAAAAACCTGGTTTTTTAGGAATGCAACGGCAACTTACTTTGTTCAGTCGTGTCGTAAGTCCGACCGATCTTAACTTCCGACGCATGTTAATGAAATTCAGCAAAGTTTTACAAATTGACTTTTTCATGTGAAATCTTACAGGAATTACTACAATTATCAGCATTATTGCCTCAAAAACCAGGTCGATGAATTATACTCATAAACCATAACCTAACGAATTGTAATAACCAAACCGTAAGTGTTTGACTTGAGGTGAGTTTGCATTTCCCATAGCTGGGTTTATTCCAGGACCCAGCAATATGTGCTCAGCCAGGCATTTTCGGTCAGGAAAAATGGCATGTAATTACACCGCAATTACTTTAGCACTTCTCTCCCCCCACAACTTTCATTTATGCTTACAAGAACATGGTGAAACAAACGAATAACTGTTTGTAAAGTTATTGGCTTTTTCAATGGTGAGCAAGTCCACTCCCTAAGTACCCGTACATGCTGTAAACAAGACAAATAAGACGTTGCTGCGGACTTCACAAACTGAGGAATAACATAACGGGTATACAGGCTTATTTTTCTATTTCGTTCCTGTGTAAAACACGGTACTTTTAATTTTGAAATGAGAATTGGCTACGTCAAAAAAACTATACTTGTTATTAGTGTTCTCACAACTACACCCTTGTGCCAATTAATCTGAACACTTGCAAAAAAAGTCAATTCTCAAAGTTTCAGCTTTTATTTTAAAAACCACGAAACAATCAATAGCTAATATGTCCACCTTTATTCTCTAGCACTAATTTCACTCATTGTTTCGTAGATAAAACCAATTTTTTGCAGATTTGTTTGATTTCCTCATCATGGAACCATACATGTATCACAGACTGAATGAGCTTGATTTTATTAGTGCAATCCATCTTTCTCAGGCGATTTTTAACAATTGACCACAAATTTTCGATTGGATTTAAATCTGGCGAGTTCCCCAGCCAATCCGATACTATTGTTTTCATTTTTTTTGAACCAATTTGTTATCATTTTAGCCTCGTGGCAGGGTGCAGAGTCTTACTGAAAAATTGCATGTGGGTGGAGGTCAGACAATTTTATGCAGACTCTTCTTTCGATGATTTGCAAATAAGTTTTGTTGTTTATCATGCCCTCGACCGGTACAAGCGATCCAGGTCCGTTAATAGAAAAGCAACCACAGAATATCTTTTTGTCTCGGTGCTTCACCGTTTGCACAAAATGTTCTTTACGCAGCTTCTTGTTCGGTTAGTGGAAAACAAATTTTGCATTGAATCCCTGAACAACAAAATGACTTTCTAGAGGACACGCCTCCAATCATCTTCAGACTAGTCTTTGTGTTTTTAAGCCCAGTTGAATCGTTTCTTTTTCATTGCGGCGGTCAACAGTTGCTTCTTTTTTGGCTTTCTCGCTTTCCTTTTTTTTCTAACAATTGTCGTCGAACGGTGGACGAAGACACATGCACCCCACTTTCATCCAAATCCCTTTTCAATTCCTCACTGGTTTTTCGTGGGTTTATTTTGCTGTTGCGCAAAAGGATCAAATCATCACGTTTGGTAATTTTTCTTTTCTTTCCACACCTTCCTTTTCTTTGGACTTCAACATTTTCTGCTTCTCTTTTTTGTTTGAGAATGCTGCTCACAGACCCAAAACTGACGCCCACACTTTCAGCAATTTTTCTTTGAGACATTGTGGTATGGTCACGTAGTGTAACAATCTTAGCGGATTTTCTTGGAGTAATATCCATTATACACCCGTTCTAAATAATAGTTTACTCTTTTATATATGTTGAAAATTATATAAAAATCTCCTAAATTTTTTCCAATTAATTTTTCAAATTACCTCTTCTAATGCACTTGTCACCTTTAAGAAATAGTATCATCTCAATTGCAACTGATTTGTGGCGGAAAACACGCATTGTGACTAAACAAAATGCTCTATTCAACGAAAAATTGAATTTTTTGATTAATTTTAGGAGTGTTCAAATTAATTTGCACAAGGGTGTACGTATTGAGTGAAGCTGGCTTAATCGATATGCATAACTCGACATTAATGATGGTAGCCCCACTATTCTAAAAACTTTACTGTGGGGGCTTCACTTTGGGTTAGTTTGCTCTCCCAGCTTCGTTTGTGTCAGGATCAAACAATATGCTCGCAGACAATTAGGTCGTAAAAGTACACATTCAATTACAAAAAAGTCTTAAGCAGGGATCCTAATATTTAATAGGTTACCTCCTAAAATACATATCAATTACTTTGGCGCCCCCCTCTTCCTCCGCAACCTTTGAGTTATGCTTCTTAAGTAAGGACACTACAATGAAAATATATGTTTTTATCTTATTGGCCACTCCCTGGTCACCGTATAACCACAAAACGTCAGTTGCTTTCAAGAGCATTGTGATTGCAATCAGTTCAAGAGCATTGTGTCGCTAAACCGACATATCTGAGTGGCAGCCCTGCCAGACAACGGTGGCGGAGCCGGCAAGCTTGTTTGTATTGAGGCAACGGCGGTTACAGTGAATGTTGCATCGCCTTACCAAATTTGTTGCCTGTGGCAAATTGAAAGGATTTGCAAGTTTATTGTTTTATGTAAAACCTGAAACAAATTGTTGAAAGCTTTCAGTAGCGACCGACGTCACAACGATTTATATTTTTACGTAGTTGAACTACCTTACGACAAAGTATGGAGGCCTGATATTATTGTATATGAAGAAATCGGAGTGAGAGATTACTCGCCTCGACTTCAACGGATAAAGATTTTCTTTAATGGAGAAGTGGAATATCGCGAACCAACTATGTTTGAAACAACTTGTGGGATTGACACAGCATTTTTTCCATTTGACGTGCAGGTAACCTATTAATAAGCTAAAGTCCTTTACATGAAATTTCAGTGAAATCAAGCTCAAGCAAATGACAACCACAATTCGATGAAACATAAATTGATAATACCCATGGAGATTTCCCACTGAATCGGTTAAATTTGTTGGCAAAGTAGTCAAAATTGATATCGGCCTATACAAGGCTATCTGCAGTCATAACTAAACTGTCGCGGTAGTGTAGTGGTTAGAGCGTCTGCTTCGCAGTTGGTAGACCTGAGTTCAATTTCCCTGTCAAAATATACCTGAGACTTTGCAAGTATATTTTTCTACTTGGCCCTCAAGATGGCATAAATAATGTGGAGGAAAAGCAGACCAGTTCGCTGTTTGTGTCTTTAGGTAAGGCACTCAACAAGATTCTTTATTCTTCATGCGGCAGACAGGTGGTGGGCCTAAAGATTTCCACTCGCGGTGGCTCAATCTAACTAAACACAAGAAACAAAGCATGAACTCATACAAATATATTGATGAGTAAAAATTTGTAGTTTGTTTTTTTTAATTTTATTTTGAATGAAATCACAGTAGTATTTTTAAGATCAAAGGTGACCCATAATTTAGATTCCAGATTTACCAATTGATCTTGCGAAATTTATTTGCTGACGCAGGATAAGAAGTATGCGTTTCTTTCAAGTTAACTTGTATCATACGTGTGATTATGTCATCATACGTGTAATTATGCTCTAATTGAGAAAAGCAATTGTCAAGAACTAAGTGGTCAATTGGTTTGGAGCTTCGTTTGTACTGGCAATGATAGTGATTTCAAATTTCACAATGGCTTTGTTGTTGCACGCAAAGGTGATTGAGTGAAACGTCCATTTGCATAATCACTTGAAAAATATGTTGCGCTCCCACTGACTTTATTATCTTTTAGCTGATAGATTAAAAGATCTTACTTCAAAAGAAGTTGCCGGGGGAAAAATCATGACCGGTTCACAGCTAATAATTTGGGTGACGTCGATAAAGCATAGTGGTTGTTGTGCTGCCAGCCAGTTGCTATTTATGGAAAAACTTTAAAAAATTTTGGCTATAAGTTGAGAAGAAACAGCAGTGTCAAAAGTTTGCAATCTCATAGGATTGGCTTGGATTTTTGGATACAAAAACTTCATAGTTTTCCTTATTTTGAGTGATTTGCTTTATTTCATAAATTGAAATTACTTTTGTTACTTCGCATTAGTTTTTGCCTGCGGGGCGACATAAAACGTTGGGCAGCGATCAAAATACCTGGCCCAATTAAACCATAAAAGATTGCTTTATCAATCTTGTAAACGTGGCCAGTCTCGTTTTTATATTAATTAACCATTTACAAAAGCTTTCCGCCAATTGGTTCGCGCAGTTTCTAGTATCGTTGCTGATTTACAACAAATTAATAACATCACTGAAACTGCCAAAGAAAAAAAAACATTTTTGCTGATTCGATATCAGGATTCTTCCACGGCTTTTGTACACTTTTTTGGCTATCTTTGCTATGTATTAGATGTCAACATACGACTTTCTTACCCACAACTTTGTTATTTGTACACACTGTTTCGGAGAGAAATTTGGAAGCTGATATTTATGTCGATATCAAACTTCTGTTTATTTTTCATAAATGAAAATAACCTAAATTTTTATGTCACATTGATAACAAAATTTATATTGTCTTTTACAAACATAGTGACTCCTCAACACTTGCAACTCCTCTAGCAAGTGTTGAGAAGTCGCTGAATGCATAACCAAGCAAAACAATGGTTATAAGAATATCACGTCTTGAAGAAGTTTTAGTTTCCATTTATATGTTGCAGGGCAGTTTTAGTTTCCATTTATATGTTGTTTGTATATGTTGCAGGGCGGGTGACATTTACCAATTTGTCAATGTCATTTTGCAACTTGTGAAGTTGAAATTCATTGCATACTGATCATCTTATCATTTGCCTGACAGTTCAAATTTTTATTCTTTATACTTTGCAATAGTAAGCGCAACTCATAAACAAATCTTGGTAATCAGTTGCAGCAAATCGTAACGCCTTTCACCGAGCGGCAATATCAGTTAATTTGTTGTTGGTATCAGTTAAGCACGGGCCATTATAGTGCGCAAGGTTACTGAAACTGTTCACACTAATTTATGAAAGCAACTACAGCACAAAAATGTTAATAAATCTAACGTAAAGTCGATCTCAAAATCGTTGATTGGTTGTTCTGATAGTCGTCATCTTTCTTTGCAGATATTGTTCTGTTGAAATTGTGCCAGTTCTCGTAAGAATTTTTTCGTATTGATCATCGCATTCTTCTTTCACCTATCTTGTGCTTCAACTCGCAGTGAGGCCATCTTCGGTAATAAATGCCTTCAGAAATTAAATGCTGTTTTTGGCTTCTTTTTCGAGCAAATAAATTGGTTTCTATTTTTGTTACACACATGTAACCCTATTAAGGTTTCGGCCTTATGAGTCTCGTCTTGCCATTTCTTTTTTTACCTAATACAGTATGTATCCACGTTGTTTTTGTTAATGCGTCAAGTCAACATGCATTTTTATTGCCGTTTCTTCTCTATCATCATCACTGTTCAACTCCGGCACATTGCAACTTTTTAAATCTTTCTGAAGTTCATGTTGTTCTAGAATTGAGGTGTACAAACTGCAGTTTATGGGGTGAAATTGTAGGGCCCGGTAAAGCGATGTCTTGTGACTCGCGTCCAAAGTGTGATCACCCAAAACAAAAAAGGCTCCTTCAGTTTAAATCTCCACCCTTTTGAGATTAGTGTTCAAGAAAAAGATGGTTAGCTTAAAAACTCTGCCCTTTTGAGGTTGATTAAAAAAAAAAAAAAATGTTTTTGAAAAAGCTTCACGCCTGGTTCTAGGTATCATCCGATACACGCCGGCAAAAAAATTTGGGCACTCCTACTCCTGTGCATTGATTTTGTAAACACTGACATAAAGCTGCACATCATACAGCCCATGAGCTGCAAGTGGGGCGCAAAAACATTTCATGCGACTAGCGGGATTATTTGAAAAATTATTCACACCAGGTATTGTTTAGACCTAGGGTTCCCTACATTTTGATTATTGGAGGCCGTATTGCCGACTTTTATTTCTCTCACAGCCACCAGTGAGACAAATTGAGCATTTTTCTGTTTGTTCAAAAGTGAAGACATTTTTTGGAGGTCGATTTTCTGAATGCAAAATTTTGATTGTTATTGATATTAAACTTTAAATTCAAGTCTTTTTCTCTGTGCAAAGAAGAAAATAATTTTTGTACAAAAGTGAAGAACTTTTTTTTTGAAAACAACTTTTAGAGGCGAATGCTAACTCCTTGTCAGAGGCGTGTTTACGGGGGCAAGAAGGGACCCGAACGCTGGAACTACCTTCTCAAGGGCGAACAAATTATAGACTTCTGGGTTTCAATAGCAACTAAATTTCTTCAGCTGCTGAAGTTTACTACGGATATATACGTCGAGTAATCTTATTTTCTTGAGAAGCTGCTTGTTCGGCCTTTAGTAATATTTGTACAAATTGTTTGTACATATGTCGCCTTCACTTAGAAGACCGGTGTTATGCTGTTATTTACAGTGCCCACCAAAAGTTTCAGATCAATCATAAAAATAATTGCATTTCGTACCATTGCATCATCTTATGTCCTGATTGCATCATTGCTGTTTTGATCTTAGACAGTCGTTGGGCATACTGTTTCACTGGTGTTAACACCGAAGTGAATTTTTGATCGACTTTTCGAAATTTGAGGAGACCGAAATTGTGGAGCAGAAAGACCTTAGGTGAGATTCGAAGAGCCTAAATCGTCATCCTTCATGGTGAAAGAATATCAGAACGGCTGATATCAATCAAAATCAAGGTCAATAAGACAGCGGTTCATCAGGCGATTAAGAAATTTCAACTGTACGGCACGTATAATGACATGAATAGAAGTGGAAGAACCAGAAAGACCAGCATTCGAGAGAACCACCTAATGAAACGGATAGCCACCACGTTGCCAACGAGTTTTGTCAAGAAAATTTGAGCTGCGTTAATCGTAAAAGACGTTGGAGTGAGTGTTTCAAGGCGACGTTTAAAATAATTTGGCCTAAAATCTTACAAACCTACAAAAAACCGCGACTAACACCAGTCACGAATGCCAAGCGCTTGGCCTTCGCCGAGAAACACCAGCATTGGACTCAAACCCAATGGAGTAACGTCGTTTTCTCTGATGAGTCCACCTTTCAGCGATTTGTAACGGGAAAAAGGCGCGTTTGTAGACCACTAGGGAACCGTTGCAACGGGAAATACTCAACTTCTGCGATAAAACATCCTCGAAGACAAATGATTTGAAACACGCTTTCAGAAAATGGTGTTACTGGGCTCCGTTTTTGCGTTGTGGAACGACGATGTACGGCCCCGATACGTTGAACTGTTGTAGAACTGAAAACGTTTATGCGTATTTACAAATGCCCAATTTTTATGCAGGACGGTGCTCTTTGTCACCGATCAAAAGTTGCCCCGAATTCTCTAGCAAAAAGCAAGGTCAAGGTTGTCTAATAGCCGGGTAACAGCGCCGACCTCAACCCAATGAAAAAACGGAAAGGAGGTATAAAGTTGCAAAGAAGTAACCATCAAATACTAATGATCTGATAAGTGTGAGAAAATTATTACTATTCTGGTCCCCAGGTCAACAGAGGTCATGACACAGCACTGCTCATTGTGGGGACCAAATAAGATTTTATTTTGTCTATGTAGAGGTGATGATCTTCTTTTCGTTTATTTTTTTGAATATTAATTTTAAATTAGATCAAAGAAACATGTACAAGGCCGCACAACCTACCACACACGGCCACGGCTTGTTCACCCCCAGGTTTAGGCCGAATGTTTGCGGGAGTTTCTAAAGGATGATTTCAAAATAAAAAGGCTTTGAGGTAACAATGCAGTCGGCATTTTACCCGCAGAAAAAAATTTGGTTTTTGTAGCCCTTTTACTCTTTTGAGTTGTGCATTCCTCGACTATCGGTAACAGTCAATTGAGTTATCCTTTTAACCTTTTATTTACTCTTTCTGCTGCGGTCAGCTTTATTTATTACAAGCTAATTTACTTTTTAGATCACCCTCTTTTTTCAGTATTCAAAAAATTGATATCTGCGATCTTCTGCCAAACTACTTCGTACAAAATTTAAAAATCTTGTTAAATGAATGGCTAACGTTTTGTTACTAATTCAGGTTTGTGATTTAACTTTCGTTTCTTGGACTGAATCAGCAATTGATATTGACTTGGTCTCCGACAAAGAACCTCATAAGCTAATTGAAGACGCTGAAGCATATTTTGTAAATACAGGAGAGTGGAAGTTGTCGGAATTAACTGTTAGAAAAGTGGTGAGTTTTCTACGAAGAGTTTTTGTCAGTAATAGTCTAGCCAGAGTGCCTCTATCAGACCTGAAAAGCTTTTACAATAAAAAATGTATTTGTTGACAAAAACGTAGCTACTTCCACGCTACAAATAGTTTGTCCGTGGTACAGAACTTTAACATCGTTTAGAAAAAAAGATATGTAGCTTTAAGATTTTTTTTTATTTTACTTTTGTCTGTGATCGTACCCTGTCAAATGGGAAGAACTGGAGTGGATAGGTTTCTACTCTTCTGATTTTAGGCAATGCTGCTACTGAAGCATCATTAAAATCTTTTTTCAAAACTACTACAAAAATTGCATTTTGGGAGAGAAAGTCAGCAGTCTTGATTTCTCACACTGTCAGTCATAACTTTCTGATGAAATGTGACCGAGTAGCTAAAGCACCGCGCTTGCGTCAGCATTGATCCGATGGTCAAATGATCTCGAGTTCAAATACCATGATGATCGCATTGTTGTGACAAAGACATTGTTTTAATAATTCTTCTGCTTAGCTGATCTCGAACAGCAGTATCACACATAAATACCAAGGAATTAAAACGAATTGGTAAAATTTGAAAACCGCGAAGTTGGTTTGAGTAGTATTGTTCTGTGACGAGCCCTGCTATTGCTATCCTGCGACTACGCAGAATAAAAATGTGATAAAATAATTGTTTGGTTTTGGATGAATGATTTTCTTTTTCTTCTGTTTTGTCAAAAAATACGCCTTGCAATATGTTGAGCACAACAACAAAATGACACCTTTAAAGCGATTAGCGCGAGCGTGTAGATGTACAAGCGAAAACCAATTTTACTTATTTGCAGGTGAAGGATTATAAAGAACTTTTTGAAATGAACCCAACCACTCATGCGCAAAACAGCCAAAATAACAACAGCCTGGGAAACTCAACCCAAAGGTAAAAAGCAGGTCAACAGGTGGCTCGCAACCAGGATTTTGAGCGAGAGAACAAACTGGGGTGAAATAGAATTTATCTCATACTGATGCTAACGAACTGCGCTACTGAATCACGTTTCTTGACTTTTTTTTGAAGTATTATATCTGTTGCAAAGAATATATGCCGCTTTTTTTATAGCAAAGCTTAGGATGTCATTTGGAGATTGACACGTAAGGAAGGTGAGGGCTTTAACCTCCCTAACCCCTTCCCTACTGATCTGTACAAAACCGCATTTCAAATTGCTTTCAATGGAAAGGAAAAAAGGTCAAACGATGTGTCCAAAAATGACGTTTCAAACACTCTTGGACGGTTTAACCAATTTTCTTGTCCACTGATCTTTTTAAAGTTGCCACCTGTCAATTGCGTTCATGTTTATAGTGCCGATGAATTGGTGTCAAACAAACCGTCTTCTTACAATCAGAATATTGATCAAAAACATTTCCGACATTTCAGGACTCTTGACATACATCAATATACAATGCCAGCGCAGTCTCAAACAAATTATACAACCCTTGGTAATCACTCTATAAAGCCTTCTATGTTTGCAGAAGTAAGTATTGCCAAATTTATAAAAGTTATACATACACCGTAGGTGGAGTAAAAAAACTTTTTTGTGAAATTTACACACTTTGGGGTCTGTAAACCTGACAAATCACTCAAAAACACGTTTGCATCAACTTTTTTGGAATAGCTCCCAACAGGGCCCAATCCTACTCCCTAATTTATGAAAAAAACCCCAAAGTTAAAATTGGTCGTAATTTTTTTAATACTTTAAGAAGTAAGAAAACTAGTAACCGAGTAAACTAACCGAGTAAACTACCGAGTAAACTACCGAGTAAAAAAACTAGTTTTTTGCTTAAAGAATGAATGACCAGAATGACCATATTTATATTTCTTCTACGAGAACAATCTTCGCTCCGTGCACTAGACTAAAGTTATGGCCGTAAAAGTATATTTTCAGATGATCTTTTGACGATCTGCTGATATCACCTATTTACAATTGCATGTTTGACTGTTAGAGCGTGTTTGATTGGCCAAATACAAAGGTATCGTTTTAGAAACACAGCTAACCGTGACGTGGAAATCAAAAACACCAAAAGAATGTAAGAAGTGCAGACAGTGACTCTGTTTCGACCTATCAGATCTCTTCAGTGCAGTTGGTGATCTACAAGAAGCTAGAGGCTTTAAATAATGCATAGCTTAGACCACCACACTTGTGGGACTTATACTAGGTCCACCTTGGTGGAAGGTCTGTCAGTACTCTGCGAAGCCAATCACTCGTGAATAAGTGGCGGTTGTTGTAGGTGCACTAAGTTTAACAACTGCTAGAACAATAGTGCTGTCACAGCCCAATGATGACAAGCTCTTAAAGTAATGACAGACCTTTCACCAAAAAGGATTTAATATAGATCCCACAAGTGTGACGGTCTAAGCTATGCTTTATTTAAAGCCTCTAGCTTCTTGTCGGTCACCAACTGCACTAAAGAGACCTGATAGGTCAAAACAGTGTCACTGTCTGCAGTTTGCTAAGTGCATCGCTAGCCTCTTGCATTAGTATAAGAGCTTGTGACCATTGGGCTGTGACAGCATTATTGTTCTAGCAGTTGTTATACCAAGTGCAACTGCTACAACTAACATTTATTCACGAGTGATTGGGGTTCGCAGAGTACTGACAGACCTTCCACCAAGGTGGACCTAGTATAGGTCCCACAAGTGTGGTGGTCTAAGCTGTGCATTATTTAAAGCCTCTAGCTTCTTGTAAGAAGTGTCTATGTAAGAAGTGCTAATGTAACTAATGTAAGATTACTAATGTAAGAAGTGTCTCACACTCTCACAGTGCTGTGTCTCGTGAAAGACAAAGTCGTTACGAGCACGTAAAGTTAAAATTGACTCATGCAATAACGCGATAATGCTTACAAGTTATGGTGCAAATAGGTTGCTCACAGTCACAAATGTATGATTTATACACTTGTATAACGGTGTTTGGAACTTAATAAAATTTTGAGCTATTTGACACAAGGTGATCCTTGTACAGTAGTCTAATTCCACGGTAGGAACTCATTTGAATGTTAATTAACTTTAATGTGTTGCTTTATTACTTAATTACGGCAAGATTGAGCAAGCCGCTATAGTTGTTCAATTATGCTGTTGAGATGCTGATCTATTAAATTTTGGTAACAGATGGCTCAAATCTAGGTTCATCTGATGGTACAAGCTGAAAATCTATTTCTTCATTGAAGTTCCGTTTCGGTATACGAAATCGTCGCACAGTTTTAGAGAAACCAGACTTGCTAGACTTATTCTCTTCAATGTCATCATCATTCGATTGATTTACATACCCTTCTCCAGTAGATCTTGCTTCCTGATATTCACTTCTCAGGAACCCAATTTATTGACAGCCAATTTTCGGAATTCCATCTTGTCATCTACCAGCATCGCTGACATTAAGTTTTCAGGATGGACAAAAAAAAGGGATTGCTTTAGCATTTTTACACACTTTTAATTATGAAAATGCCTAGTGTCTTTGAAATAGATTAAAGAATTTTTTACACAGTCAGAAATTGAGCAAAGCTGTTTAATGTGAAATCATTATGGAATATAAACTTGAATACAATATTCAGTCAAAATCTTGAGATTTTTGCAAGGTTTCTTTCTGACGCATATTTTCAAAGAAGCCTGCAACCTGATGCGAGCCATCTTGAATGTCACAATTTGCAACTTTCAAAAACTGATAATCTGCATCCACTTTTCCTCAAGTAATTCTCCTGCAAGTGTTAACCACAAAAAACATGTTTGAGCTTATACAACCAATGATAAAAGATGGCAATACAGAAAATTCTGAATTTGCAAACGATTAGAAATAAACATCACCCCACTCTGCAACACTTCCACCTAATTTCTTGCCAATAGCACCCGACAAAAAGTACTTTTTGTTGCGTTATCCACAATTTTGAAGATGTGCCTCCAATGGAATTCATTGCATTACAACAAAACATATTTCTTGCTGTAGTGGTCTTTGCAACAACTTTTCCAAACAAAAAATGGCTCCTTGTTCCAGTAATAGAAGCCGATCCATCACTTCCAATGATTGGCAGTTTGCCGCCTGGCTGACTATCCACAAAGGTGTGAAATATACTCTGAGCAAAAGGTACACCTGTGGCATTGATTGACGATACATGAGATACGTGAAGTGAACCAGGTTCACCAGCTATCACATAAACCTATTTAAGCTCAACTTGACGATAATATTTTTCGTTAATTTCTGTAATTAATAGGGTCTCATTTTTTTCGGTCGATATGAATGGCTTTAACAAAATTAAACTTTTTTTAATCTTCTGATGGAATATTTTTTTGATGTTTTCCTTTTGCGGCTCAATTCATTTTTATCAATAACAAAAGTAGCGTTGATGCTGCTGATTATCCCATGATCTCTTAAAATACTGGTGGCGATAACTGCCGCAGCTCTGTCTAAAACTTGAAAACGGTTATACGCAACGGCAAAATTTTGATGAAATATTTGGGTTTGTTTGGTGTTTGAATTATTTTGTTGACCAAATACACATGTGCCAAACGTAATTGTGCAGCTCTTGTTTTCACTTTCACATGTTTGAGTTTTGGCTGAAAAACTTAAAGGGGCACCCTCAGTTGGCAAGAGGGATCCTGGGGCCGATATTTGATCAAATCTTCTCAGAAAGACAGAGTCAGAATTATCAGGTGGTGCAATAAGTTTTGTACACCTAGCATACCTTGAACCTTTCTGATTTTTATAAAATGAATAGTCGGCATTTGTTATCCTTACGTTATATTGGACTTCTACATAAAGCCTTTAAGTGAGGGTTTCGCCAAAAATATGAATTAGCTTCTCGATTTTTTTAGTGAAAATTTTGAAGTCATCAAAAATTTGTTCCCTTTTGTTTTGGAAACTATACGAGTTCTGAAAACGTTGCGACTACGTTAAATATATTTTGGGTAACGATTTCCGAGTTGAGCGCGATCACATTACATCGTACCCAGTGATCAATAAATGTGCAATTTCGCATGCAGCTTGTTTTGTCCAGTTTTTCTGATGCAAGGGTCTTTCTATTACGTCTCCGCCAGTAGGAAGCTTGCCTACAAGAAATTCCTTGAAGATGCTAAACGTAATATCTTTATGCAAAGTTTCAGGGACAACATTGTTGTGTTTGATTTCCATATTCATTAAAACTGGGAAAAAGCAAATCAACCATACTTACTTTTACACAAATTGCAACCAATTCTTAACAATAATCTGCAAAATATTGTAAACTCCAGCTTATTGCGCTCCTTATAATTTCTGCACCTGGGCATCTAATTGACTGAACAACTTTAGTGAGCATTCTTCTTTCCACTTTGAATTAGGTCTAGTTATGATACTTTTGCGTAATTGAGTAAAATTCTTTCAAACAAAATTGAAATAACTTTGTCACTTTACTGAATGATTTCATGAATTTATTACCATACCACACATTGACACTGAATTCTAAACAAATTAATTGCCTTTGCATTACCTTTTAAAGTAGTGAGGTTTTACGTACACCTATTTGTAAGGAAAAACTAACGCAGCCGTTGTAGAACGGTAACTGAAAAGAAACTCCTGGCATTCAAAAAGAACCTTGTAATTAAACAAATTGACAAATTAATTTAAAGTTTTTCTTATCATGCCAAAAAAGCTCAAAATTAACTACAAAAAAAGCAATATTTCATAATTGCCATACTGAAATTCAAAACTGTAGTTTGGTATTAACTTTTTTTCTGGAACACCAAGCCCAAATACGTGGAAAACTTTTCTCTTGAAACAAAATACAAACATGGCAGTGCTGCTACTTTTAAGCCTAAAATCACCTTTCCTGTTCAAGTATTACAAATGTCACCGCCCATTTTTTAATTAATGGGGTTTTCCCCTTAAATTAGGGAGTAGTACTAGCCCCATGGGAGCTATTTCAAAAAAGTTGATGAAAACGTGTTTTTGGGTGATTTGTCAAGTTTACAGACCCCAAGGTCAGCAAATTTCGCAAAAAAGTTTTTTTCCCCACCCTACTACACAGATGAACCATTTTATGTAAAGGCTGCTTTCCCTCCCGATTACTGAAGTAAACTTCAGGTTAAAGTTTACATCTAGCCACTTACTGATAAGTCGTTTGTAAGCAGTTACTGGAGTACAGATGGCACTACTGAAAGTAGTCTTTATTTTCATTTTTTTAAAAACCTATTCAGTAACTCATCATAACATCAAGCAAATACATATATATTTGAACATAATTATTAAAAAAAAAATGAGTTACCAATAATTTGCTCTAAAATGTATGCTAAAATGATTGCTTATTCACGCAAAACTAGAACGTCAGATTGCAAGTATGGGAATAGAAGTCCGTTTAGAATGAGTTGATACGTCAACACAAAAACAGTAGCTTTTTATAAAAATATGTAAATTTGTATAGTCATTATAAATCTTAATTGCTAATGTCGGTGACGAAATTGATTTTACATTTTTGTAAATAATCGAAATATTATTCATTGGTTATGCTACAATTTCATCTTGTCAGTAGTTTCAGGTTATAAATGATGACTGCGATAAAATGTTAAAAGTGTTATGTACATTTGACATTCTGATCTTCGATCACATAGTGTGCTCAATCGTAAAGAGCAAAGGTCGATTGCATTAATTGTTACTTTGATAGTGATGATGAATCATTGGTTAATTCATAAGTAGCTGTAAATTGAAAGTTGATCTCCGGTTCAAAGCTGCTTGGTATGTTATTTCTCCTGGGGTTAACAAATGCTTTTCATCGACATAGTTGGGAAGGCTATAAGTTATACAGTGTCACAATCATGACTTCAATATCTGTTTTGTTACTCTACAGCAATTAAAATTGGAAAACAGTAGTCAAACCCTGGCAGCACAGTCTGTCTAAGCGATTTTATTCCATATTAGTAAGTGTTGAAAAAGAGTCTGCTATTAATAAACAGTATTAAAGTCAGCTAAGAAATTTATTTGCCATAAGAAAAATTAGTTTCGAAAACGCATCCTTAGTTTTTGCAAAAAAAATAAAAATCGCACAAAAACTATTAAATAATTTTTCAGACAAATAAAGATAATTTAGTGATAATAAAAACACTTGCATAGAAACAGCATAGACCCTCAAAACTTCTGGTTCTCCTTTAAAATTTGTTTGTACCTACTCTTTGCAGTTATTTTGCCTTAAATTGAAAAATATTAGGGTTTATGCTGCTTTCATGCATGTGTTTTTACCATTAGTAAGTTATCTTTATTTGTCTGAAAAATTATTTAATTGTTTGGAACAAGTGCAAAATTTTCCCCAAGACAACAACAAGTGCAAAATTTTCCCCAGTTAGTTAGCACAAATTAGTTTATTCTTAAGAATTGAAAGAAAGGCAGTGTACACCGAAGGGGCAGGCCCGGTATGTAAATGTACAGGGCATGTACACTGGAAGGGAGTGTACAGGGTGGGAATAGAAACCTGGGGGTGCAAAAAACTACCTGAAAAATAAATTGTATAGGGGGAAAATTTTAATCCTTGTCAAGTGCGTATTTCCCCACATGGGAAAATTTATGCACTTGATCCAATTGTTTTTGTGCGATTTTTATTTTTTTTGCAAAAACTAAGGATGCGTTTTCGAAACTAATTTTTCTTACGACAAATAAATATCTAAGCTGAGTTTAATACTGTTTATTAATAGCAGACTCTTTTTCAACATGACTGTGCAATGTATTCAGGTGCAACTAAAGATGCATTTAGTTTTAAAGTTGGCAATTTTAAACCTTGTTTTTAAAACTTTTTTGTTTTTATCAGGTTAAGTTCATTCTCATTATACGTCGCAACTCTTCTCTCTATATGCAGAGCATGCTCTTCCCTAGCATTCTTCTTACAACAGTGGCCATTCTCGGCTTTTATCTTCCTCCCGATTCCGGAGAACGTATCGGACTGCAAATCACTATTTTATTAACATTCATGGTAGAGTAGCTATGTTTATTTAGAGTTGCAATATTTAGTTGTTATCAGTATTGGTAGCTAAAAACCAGTGGCAGCAAAAAACATCTCAGCAGAATAGAATTTTAATTAAGCTTTTGTGATGCATTTCTTAATCGAGGTATGGCGTCAAAAGAAGGCAACAACAGCAGATTTTTTCACACCTGACTAAACATAGATCTCAACGGTTGAGAACAAAAAAATTCATCTCGCCTGGTCAGTGACATCTTGAAGTTGCATTCCTGACAGAACTCGTAAATTCTACTTATTTTACAATGAATGAAAGTGTACTAACATGTGACCTAAATCTTTGCGTATATGTAGAAGTGACATTCAAATGGGTCTTTTGCCTTTGTTTTTGCCATATTATTATCAATGAGTGCGCCACAAATAGCTTTAAAAGTTTTTTTGCCTACTAGATTCTTTAAAAGTTAACTAAACTCTTTTAGAGCAGTCAAAGTCCTGCTGCCTGGTTCTCAACGTAGTTCTTCCTCGCCACAAGCTCTTAATTTTTGATTATTTTAGGTTTTTCTTCTCGCAGTCGGTGAAATGTTTCCAGCTTCAACTGGACCATACTTGGGCATATATTTCGTCCTATGTATGGCCTTGTTAGGCGTTAACCTCGCAATGACAGTCTTGGTGCTTCACATTCATTTCAAGCCTGTTGTTATCCTAAAAAAAGCAAAGCATGTCAGCAAGAAACCAACGAGGACTCGGCAAGTTTGTTTTATTTTAAGCTTAACTCAAAGCCAATTAGCAAACAACACAGTAAAAACACAACCACATTTAAATCGGCTAGCAGTAACCTTTTCCCAGTTGGAACGGTGTTAGTTCTGTTCAGGGTTCTATTGTCTCAAAAATATACTGTTAGAAATATTTTTCTCTGCTCTTCCAAACTAAAATATTTAAGAAGGCACACTTTTGCTTTGGTTGCTTTTCTTTTCCTGTACTGTCATTGTTTGCTCTCCACTCCTTTTCATTAGGCCTAGGGATGTTCGAAACGAAAATATTCAAAATCTCGTTTCGTTTCGAAATCCAAGCAATTTCGTTTTGTTGTGCGTTCGAAACCTAGCCGTGAAAGGTTGGACTCATCCTGTGTGACAAGCACGCTTTAAACGCGAGGAGCATTAAACACACCGTGCGGCCATTATCATCATCAGATGAATTTTTAAAGGAGGACGATGACACAGATTAGTGACGATGGAAAAATTTCGAAATATTTCGAAACAAAATTTCGTTTCGTTTTGAACTGTTTTTTTTATAATAAAGTTTCCTTTCCTTTCGACCCGCCTTTCATGGAGCGAACTTTTGTTTTGTTTCGCTCCAGCAAAATTCGTTTCGAATCTCCTACTTAGTTCATCAAATATTTCGGATAATTGCTTTGTTTTGACAAGACTCCCGCGAGCAAATCAAAAACAAAGATCACATACGTAATTCTCTGGCTTATTCTCCAAGTCTACCCTACAATTGTGGTGTAACAATGAAATGATAACGCAACCATATTATTGGAAATACCTCTTAAGACTAGCCAAGATCACGCCTGCTCTGTTAACATTTCTGTCAGTTCAGTCAGCGTCGTGCAACTGTGACTTACATAGTTACAATCAAGGCGACTTATATGCTAGTTTACGTTTTTAATGAACCTTGCAAAGTAAAAGTGTTTGTTGGTTTGAGAGTTTATTTTTTATTTTATTTATTTTTAAAGCACACTAGCCGGATCTGCCGGTGTCTCCCGCAGGGTCCCGGTCAGTGACGTAGAGGTTAAGAATATTAATTGAGCTGGCTCTGCCCAAACAGCAGTTTTAAGAACAGCAATGTAAAGTGGATGGTTTTCTGCAAAGCTAGTTATCTTTCCAAAACCAGGTGTATTTAATGAAGAGATCTAGTCGAAAACCTTATTGCAAAGATGAACCTAGCTTGTATTTCCATCATCCCGATCTCTATACTTCTTTAAATGAGTAACCTACGCTGTTGCGATTAAAATTGAACAGGGATAGGGAAGGTGACGTCAAAAAACAGCAGTTGTTTTCAAAAATAAGGTAGCGATTAGTAGGCTTGTATCACTGCTTGGTGCCATCCCTTTTGCTATTATGCTTGTGATTTCAAGTTCTGGTTGCCCTTTATGCTTAAGTGTTCTGTTCATTGCTTAAGGATAACCAGAGGGACGAAAAGGCTTTGCCTTTCCCCTAGTTTTTAACCCCGGACCCGTTAGAGCTATTAAGCTATTTTCACCCAAAATAACCAAAACATTTTTCGTACGCTACAATTTTACTCAAAGATGCTGTTTTTTTACTTTCCCTTAAACTTTCTAAGTTCCTGGTTACGTCTTAAATGCCCTGTTTTCTACATAGACGTATGGAGAAGGGGTGAAAAGGACTTTGCCTACCCCAAAATTTTTTGCTTTGACCGCGGTAGTTCTTTGAAGCTGTTTTAAAGCAAATCTACTACAATTGTCTCTCCCGAATACGATGCGATTTCACCCCTACAGAAATACCCATTAGTTTTTTAAAATTAATTAAAGTATATTACTTCAGCTGGTTTCCCCGCAAAGATATTTTTGTGAGCAGTAATCAAAAGGTGTTGTAAATGGAGTGCAGTACAGTCCATGTGTCCCTAATATTCATCTCACTTTATCTGCTAAGAGTGGTACAACCTGAAGTGGGCAAAGTAGCCTAAAATCTACTTCAGTAAAAAATAGTCTCCAAATTCACTTCAAAAATACTCAAGTAAAAGTAGAAAGTAATAGCAGACGCATTTACTTGAGTAAAAGTAAAAAAGTAATTGAAAATTAAAGTACTTAAGTGGTAAAAGTAAAAAGTAATTTCATTTTTTATCAGTTTTGTTTTGTTTTAAATAAATTATGATACAATTTGTTTTAAATGGGACAGTATAATGCAGGCATGCATTCAGAGGGAAGAGAAATTAGAGTAGCCTCAAAGTTTGATTGGGCCAAAATATGCTTATATGCCAAAATATCCAATATGCTTCTTGGTTTTTTGGTTCCAAGATTGATCCTATTTTGGAAATATTTTTTGTTGCCGACGTTTGACAATTTTTAAAGAAAAACTACATTTTATTGGAGCGCAGTGTTGCCAGTTTACTTGTATTTTTTAATTGTTGCCAGTTTACTTATTGTTATCATCTACGTATTGTTGCCAGTTTACTTGAAAATAGCTTCTTACCTTAAGCAAATCAGAGTAATTTGGGGAGGGTGGTCTCAATGTCTTTTAGACTACGCTTATAAGGAGGAAAATTGTTTCATGCCTCCCTCGCCTCTGACACAGTGTAGACCCCTCTGGGCCGGGAAAGATCGCTAACTTTGAAAATGAGTCAGAAACGTTTTTTTTTAAGTTGTTCAACAATATACAAAGTAGCCTACTGGTATAAAGTGGCCATCATTCTCGAACCAACCTAAAAATTCGACGCTGTTTCCTTTACCCGAATCCTTGGTTCGCCATTCGACATGAAATTATTTTAATAATTAGCGCATGTTATTGATGGTCTATTTGATTTTATCTTTTGATTGCGATATGATGAATATGATAGACTGTTTACTGACAGTTAAAAATTGTCAAAACTTGGTGCTGCTCAATAGCACCGAGATCCTATTTTTCTTTTACTATCAAAAAACTTTGACTTTTGTAATATTCAAGATTTCCATTAAGACATTGGCGTAACTAGCTCAAAATTTCGAATAGAAGCAAAAGAATGAAAGCAAAATCTTTTATTCTAGGCCACATTTTTTGGATTACCTTCTTTTTAGTATTTTTAGAGACTCCACTGGATTTTGGTAAGAATCAGTAGTATTAAGCAATTTCAAAATTGTTTGTTGAGGTCAAGCTTACCTAGGGATGGTATCAGGCTGATCCGGATTAAGTATCATTGGCGTAAGAATATGAATTTTTTTAAAAAACTTGCAAGTTTTTATTTCATTTTTGAATTGAAACAATTTTTGTGGATTAACTTCTTAAAAACAAAGTTTTTGCCGTCTTTCGATTTGAAGAACTTTTTTGGGAAATCAACTTTAAATGTGACACATTTAATCAAACATTAATTGTGACATTACCTTTCACTCAAAAAGAGTAAATTTTTCAAGTTTCCAAGTCGGGGTCTGGCTTGTTTGGAGCAGAAAATCTTTTCCACCTTCGGGAAACACAAATTGAAAAAACTTTGTATTTTGTTATAACGTCATCTTGGCGTCATCAATTTCTTTATGACGCTTACTTTGGAGAAGTGACTAGTCGTGTCAAGTTTTATGTTTTCGCTTTCAGTAGCATCGAAGAAGGTGAGGCGTTACGCACGCGCACAGACCTAACTCTGCTTTGTTGTATGAATAAATCATCTTTTGTTGAGTCCGAAATGTTCTTTTCTAGACATTTTTTATTGCGAATCTACTGAACTTCTCTTTACTGTGCGATATTAAAAGTAGACGCATTAGCCCCTTCACTCGTTATTCACGTTAGTTTGGACGAGCTTGTCTACCTTGCACCTAATTGACAAAGCGCCATACGAGCAAAAGGGACATCAACAATTTATTAAAATGAACATGCAATGAAATAATAATGATTATGCCACCCAACCAATTTAGACGAGACCATCCCTGGACGCGTTTTGTCCTTTTGGACTCATCAGCAGGGCTCGTCTCGTCGCAAGCAAAAGTAACCCACTCATTAACGTTATTCTCAAAAACGAGCAATGCACACGCAGAAGCACTAAAACTTCAACCAACGACGTATTGCGTTGCTTAACAGGGCGGTTTGACAAATTGGTTAGTTTTGGCTGCATATCCAGTGGAAGATCAGTTTACGCACTGATCTGAAAAAGCAGATTAAACGCTGCATATATAGCCTAGCGCCTTGTCTTTGCAATGCCATCACGCTCGCGGCGAGTGCGTTGACAATTCACAAGGTGGGAGCCGGGCGATCTTTGATAGAAATTGATTGGGTGGTATACTCATTATTGTTTCCTTGCATATTCATTTTAAATAAATTGTTGATGCCCCTTTCGCTCGTATGCTGCTTTGCCAATTAGGTGCAAGGTTTACAATTTCCATCTTTGCCTATAATTTTTAAACAAGCTTGTCTCTTCGCTTTAATTTGGACAAATCAGCCGTGACCAAAATGGCCGAATAAAGCAAATTCAACTGCAGTTAATTAATTATTTATTGCGCATTGACTTGATGATGTAAAATTAGAAAAAGAACTGAAGAAACTCATTTTGCAATCTTCCAAGCTTTAGCTCATCTTAATACTCATTCAATTGAGTACGTTCTTACTTAGAATTTGTTTTTTAGGAACATATTTGGATGCCACTGCTGTTCTGTTGTCAATGATAGTTCCAACAATACAAGAAAGTACAGATCTGCAATTCCGCATAATCTCCGGTCGTTTCTGCGATTTTGCAATCGATATTGGAGTTTGCGGGAGTACAATGCTAAGTGGCTTTACGATGACAATGATGATAAAAATGATTCGAGCGTCTTAGGCTCCTCGGAAGAGGATCTTATGTGCGAAAACGATGCGAAATTTATAGCTTCTTCCGACCAAAAGAGAAAAATCCACTGGAATGAGAATAACTCAAGAAAACACCCTTCAGTTGACAATTTAATTTGTAGTTCCAAGAATAGCACAACACATGGAATATGCAACTGTGATGCACATTTAACTGTTCCAAACGTCGAATGCAAGATGTGTGCTAAACCACAGTAAGTACTGTATATCATAGCTCTCATCAGGGTGCTGTTGTTGTTATTTCGTTTGAGACCGATCTTGTTCGAATTAGATTTCTGGTCTGGTGTTTTACAGCCAAATTTTTGCGTATACTGTACATCTAATATTTCTATGTCATGTACTCCGTTCGTAGATAGAGCGCTCCAGGATGACGTAATCCCCAGTTTGCTGTTCTGCGCCGCAGTTGTCTGTTGGCGTTGAAGCCAGCCCCCATTTGCGCATACTCGCAAGGAAATGGTCGTTTCCTGTTGGCAGCCGATTAAGTTTGACCAACATGGGTCGGTCCAAAAATATTGTAATCCTGCTGGTCTTGCAACGAGGTTGAGCAGGAAATCGCCGAGTCGCTTGGTAGAATTGTTCCACTACCTGTTCTATACTCGGTCCATCCAATGTGCTACGTTGTTGTCATGATCAGCCAACCTCATCAATTGCAGCAAGGCTTGCAAACAAGAGCGCCTGGGTTGCAGCTTATTGGGTGAATCTAAAACTGACGAGTTGAGCTTAGGATGAAGAAATTGATCAGGCGACTTTGTCAAAGGGCATGATGAAATGAAAATAAGCAGAAAGGTCATTACTAATTTTTTTCTGGTTTACATTGAAAAGAGCTTCCATAATTTTGATACGAGTTGTTAACCAAACCAAATTTGTCTCTACTATAAAGGGTTAAGACAATTTTATGAAAAACCACATTCTTTAGCCCAAGTAGCGTTCCTACTCTTACAATTTGTTTTGACAAAATTTTAGATTTTTACAGTACCTCGCAGAGATCTTGAATTAGAAAGATTCACCGTGAGTGTAACGCCCGCGCGTCATTTGCAGCTCATAAATTGACAGCTTTCACTTGTTTGGTTGCAGCTCGTGGCAGGAAAGTTTTGTGCCCACAGTACCGGCGACTCTGAAGCAGTCAAAAGTCTGGGCACAAATTGTTCTTAAAACAACGGTGAAGATTATGTTGCAGCGGTAGATACTAAGATAAAAGTAAATGAAATAAAAATTCATGAAAATTTTGGCGCTATTTCAATGCAACGGTTTTTTGGAACCAGAACTTTTTTTTGACATGGCTGAATAAAATTTATTTCATATTTCATTCCCTACTTTGATTTATTGTTTTTAAAGAAGGCCAAGCAGGAGATTCGAAAAAATCATTATTGAAGACTTTGATATGAATTCACAAGAAAATTGATTCTATGTTCACCGGCCTCTCAACTAAAAAGTTATTTCCGCTATTTTCATAAATCTGTTAACTCATACTCTGGCACCTTGAGTAAGTTGCTTCCATAAACCAAAAAAGATCATATTCCACTCGTTACCTTTTGTGTGGTTGCTGTGTAGCCTATTGTTAAGAGCAGAACGGCTGAAATGTGTGGAAAGAGTAGGTGAGCGCTTGGGGCACAAACTTCAAGAAACTTGTCCGAAAGTCTTTACAAGTTGACATTTATATATTCTCACAATATAAATGGGTGATACCGCGCAATACGATAAAGAACTGACCGCAATCAATTGGTTTGTGAGCGGAAAACCGACGTAATTTTTGCACTGTTGTATCACTGCTCTTAAAGGGTTTCCTATAATTGTAGCAGCTGTGCAACATGTAGTGAAGCAGCTCTGAAACAGGTCTGAGCACAAGTTGTTCTATGCACGAAGTAACCTATAGCCGCGATGATTTTTCGTTTGCCTGAGATTTTAGTAATCTAACTTTTTACTCGACTCATTTGTTTTTTCTTTTTCCACGAGCATTACAGTTGCTGTTTATGTCTCTTCTTTCTTTGAATGAAGCCACAAAATCAAAAACAAAAGATTTAGAGTTGGAACGCATATTTAGTCAACAACAGACTTGGTGAAAGCGACTGTCCATTTTGAACCAGTCGTGAACACAAAATGCAGACCAACCACCAACAAGGCACACTGCTATTGGTGGCAGGGCCTGATTTAGACAACGCGAGGCCCCTGAACCATGTGGTACGGAGCAGAGGTGACCAAAATCATTTATTTTAGAGTCCGAATCCAATTCTGATCCAAACACCCAATTCTGAATTTCGATCCAGCCTTGCCATGCACAAAAAAACTGTATCCTAATTTGTTGCGACTCCAAAAAAATAGCTTCAAAATTGTTCACTGTATGCTTTACAATTATGTACAGTTACAATAGAATCGACAGTAGCAGCATTTTCCACTCCTGATCCAGACCTGATGCTGATCATCTTGAAAAATTGCGCTCCTGATCTAATTTTAAATCCAAATTTTTTCTGAAGTCCTCCCGGACCCAGTTCCTGAAATCATGACTTCTGCCGCCTCTAGTGCGGAGCCTTAGCGATTCTTATAAAATGCTGACATCGACGAGCCCCGAACAACACATGCATACAAGGCAGAATGAGCAGAGAATGCGTTTATGTGCGGCAGGGGTGGCCAGCTTGTCTTCGATTGAGATGCACATGAAAATTTCTCAATACATTGCGATCGACCAGTCGGTAATGTTCTATTACTCACGAGTAATACACGATAAAATATTCCACAATTTGCTTGTTATTTCGTCAAATGCGTCAGTGAATCGTTTGAGTCAGCATATTGTTCACCGGTTTTTTTATAATCAGGCGTATATCCAGTCAAAGATAAATTTAAGCAATCAGGCTAATGGCATTCGGTTAGCTAGTTGTTTTGTCTTGATTTTGTTCATAAATGAAAATGCTGATTCACATGAATAAGTTGAACTGAAACATAAACGCATGTTTACCGCAGATTTTTTGATGTAGCAGTATTTTGAATTAGTTAACTTCCAGAAATCATTTTCGGATGCGCGAGTCTTGAGAAATACGTCAGCTTTCGACGCCAACATTTCCATTTCGGCTGCACCTCTTTCCAAGAAAAATACTTCAATGATTCGGTTAGAAACAGTAAACAAGTTAAAAACCGGCTTGAACGGATATGAAATGTGTTAAACAATTTCTTCAAATTTTTGAAAATCACTCAATCGAACTTCATGTTCATCAAAAACAACGTTTACTCACTAATTGGCTAATTGGCTAGGTCTTCCCTTGTAATTGCAAATTTAAGACACTTATTCTGCCAGAAAAGCCAAGTCGCAAATCAAAACCTAATTATCTAACTTGACGTTGTCGTCACCTCTATATTGAAGAAAAACTTTGATTTCTTGTAATAAATCTCGGAACCTTCGAAGAAATTTTCCGCTACTGAACCTCCTCACGTCTGTGTGCAACAAATGCTCGCGTCCTACAAATTCGTGCCTGAAAAGACGTCGTCGAAGGGCCTTCGCCCTAATAGAATTTGCAATTTTTAATGTGAAATCAATTACCTCTTTGCTGTTTAGTCGCTTGGTGGATAAAACTTATTGATGGATTGTGTAGTGGTATTTCATAAAATCCGAAAAATTGTCATCTTTGTTCGGACAAAGCAAGAAAGCCGTTTACACCGCCTACCATAGACTTAGCTCCATCTGTTGTAATTGAAACCAACTCGCCAGAGACAACTTTATTTCAATGCAATAGTTTTTAAATGCATTGTAAATATCTATGCCTCTCGTCCTTTTAAGGTTATAATGCCAAGCACTTCCTCTTTAGTGGTCCAAATATACGCAATAATTTTTGTGGCATCTTTGATGTTTGTTGACTCATCAAGCTGCAATGAAAAACACGAACAGTTATCGAAATCATTGCAAAGTTGGTGTGGAACATTTTCACTTATCTTCTCTATTCTTTTCATCACTGTGTATGGTGATAATTATAGCTCTACAATATGCTTTTTAATTTCGTCTTTATTTCCGAAATCTTAAAAAAGTCCATATAAACTTTCTAGAAAAATTTCTTTTAGTAACTTCCCGTCTGAAAATCCTTTTCCCTTTTTTGCAAGAGACTACTTGTTTGAGTGAGGCTAACCAGTTGTTCTTGACGAAGCACAAAACTTTTTCAGGCTTTTTTGTGGTTCACGTAAACTTGATTTACGGTCGTCAACTTTCATTTTCCTTCCTTCACTTTCGAGAGGAATATCGTCGTTATATTTGACATGGCGAGTGACATAGTGCCTTTTAAGATTTCCTTTTTTACAGCAAGAGTAGCATTACAGATAAAGACAGGTGCAGTTCTCGTTTACCATGACACAAAAGTAGGCAGGTTTTCATGTTTCATTGAAGTGATACGTTTTTTTCTCTTCAAAGCAATCATTAAACAATTTAGGCTACGCTTTTCAAGGCTGTGTGAGATAAATCAAGCGTTGAAATGCATTACGAAATGAATTGCGCTAAAATATGGGCTTTATGTACCGATATCTCACAGTAGAATTCGTCTGGAAGTAGTCTAGCTTATAATTAGTGCTTGATCAGGGAATGGGCTAATAAAGAGCCTAAAATTCTGGGATTGATAACAAATAAACGATTATAATGATCCAACACAATTTGAGAACAACACTATCAATAAATTAAATCAAATATGTCTTACTGTCTATAAATTAGATCAAATTATATTGTTAAGTTAACACAAAATCACACGGGATCAACTAGTTAAGCCATGGCGACCGACTTGTCTGCCATCTCCGATATACGACTTCAAAAAACATTTGTTGATAGTGATTGGAGAGCGCAGAGAAGTAAATGAATTTGTGACCAGTGCAAAATAGTACACGACCAATCAGATACCTCCACAAATGTTGTATTTGTAGGTCAGATCCATCTTGAGTTTACTCGGATCTCACTTAGGTTACGCCAGTTCAGAATTCGAACACACTATAGTTTAAACAAATATGTACCAAAAACAAAATCTTGGCGGCCTCAAATTGATCGTTTTTGCGTAAGCGAGTTTACAACCAATGCACATTAACTTAATTAATGACATAAACCGTGCTATTTGCATTCTATTATATCACCGGTTTTGTGCATTGCAAAGATTGCAATGCGGGGTATTAAATATCGAGCAAATTAAGCGATTAGATCAGGGGTGGGCAACCTCAGGCCCGCGGGCCATATGCGGCCCACCAGGTTAATTTATGCGGCCAGCCAAAGTCTGTTGTTTCTAGTAAATAATACAAAGTGATCTGTCCGTTTCTCATCTATTGAACTAAACGTAACACAGTTGTATTGTACAAAACATTGTGCTGTACATTTAACATGACTTAATGTGGTAATTACGCTAAGTATACACACCAAATAAACTTTGTATATCAGTGTATGACTGTATGCCAGTGTATGGTATGCAATAAATAAAATTGTTTTAGAATATATAATAATTGTTTTAAATTTTTTTTCAAAAATGCGGCTCGCTGAAAGTCTATAATTACAATTTGTGGCCCAGTATCATCAGAAGGTTGCCCACCCCTGGATTAGATCATGTAACAACGATATTTGTAATTCTGTAATATGGAAGCAAAAAATTTAGAGATCTTATTGGTCATAATAAATTTCAAAAAATATAGTCATAAATTTGAAGTTTTTAGGTTATGAAAATGACCCTGCTTTGAAAAGTCCATGCTTTCTGCTTTTATTGACTTGCAAAATGCAATTGATGAAACAAACTACAATCACGTCACGGTAATTTCATATACCACGTGATAACACATTCTCTCGTGCTCGCAACGAATCAAAACGCACAAGTCACGATTAGGACGTATTGACGTTGACCATTCGCTTTTGTGGGATATCAAATTAGCCTGAAGTGTAATTAATTCGCAGACAATTAATCGACCTCACGACACTTCGCATAATAAACGCAAATATCATCAGATTGCTTTGACAATTAGAATTCTGATGATACGATTTTGAAAAGTTTGCAAGTCGCTGGGTCCGTGGCACTCCCCATAAGTGCTGTATGGTAAATCCGGCCCTGATAGGTGAATGCTCAAAAAATCGTTTCTTGCGAAACGCTGGGTGAGCAGGTGTATTATTTTAATCCTTAACTTGTATTTGTTCAGACACAACATACCGATTTTCCATATCGAAGACAGCAACTTTCACGAGGATGTGACTGAATCAACTTCTGGCTTGAATACTGCTGATCACGACTTTATTCATCCGCCACGTAATGTTGAAAATAGATCTTGTAACAATGAAGCTAGTGTTTGGGGGCGGCTGAATGAGCGTAAGCGGTTTTATCCTACCGATACCGTTATGTCATCATCTAATCAGTTGACACCAAAACTTTCTGCTAGCGCTAACGACGTATCGCAACTAACATCCGAAACTGAGGTTGCCAGCAATACTTTGAAACCCCAGACCAGTAGCAAAAGCGACTCAATGGTTTTTCGTCGAAGAATTTTTGGTGTTTTAAGTGAAATCAAACACTATGTCAAAAAGGTGAGCTGTGACAAGTATATGAATTATGCCGCTAAACGAGCAATTGTACGATGTTTTCATTTCTAACCCACGAGTCATAATTTATCTTTTGCCCAAAATAGTTGTAATGTCACATTCGTGTTTTGATAAGTGTAGAGCGCTTTTATTTTTCTCTAGTCATAAAAGATAGACACTTTTTTATTCTTATTTGTTGGAGAAGACACAAAAACCAGCTTTAGGCTCTCTTACTAGCCTACAAAGAAACCTGTTCTTTGTGGAAATCTTGGAAAAATCAAAAATTTAAGTTTGGTTTTACAACAGAAGTTGATAATTAAATCATTAACTCTTTTGAAATTACTACTGTAATCACTAGAACGTTCCTATTATTAAAGTGTGTAATTCATACCGGCTCGATGGCGTAGTGCTTAGAACGTCCGCTTCGGAGTCGGTAGACTTAAGGTTCATATCCCATATCGAGTCATACCAAAAGACTTTAAAAAATGGTATCCACAACTTTCCTGCTGGGCGCTGAGCAAAGAAATAGTGTGGAGAACAAGCCGGGAAGCTTGCTTATTGTGTCCTTGGGCAAGACACTTAACGAGATGCCTCCATCTTTATATGAAAGAAAGATGGCAACGAGCTTGGAGAGAAGATGGGCGCTGCTAAGCTCCCATAAGCCCACTGCAAGGATATGAGAAAGAGGAAGAGCCTCCTCTGCTCTCAGATCCCCCCGACGACTCACCAGTCATGGGACGACTTGACGTGACTTGTAATTTAGAATGAAAAGGAAAAGAAAAACAAGAGTCTTTTGAAGCAAAAGAAAGAGCAACAAAGAAAACTGAAAAAGGAAAAGAATCAGGAAAGAGTGGAGATGGTACAGGAGGAATGGAAGAGCGTGGCAAGAGCAATTGACACCATGTGTTTCCGTGTTTATGTGATCTTGATTCTTATAGGTCACACTGCGTTATTTATAGCTGCGTTTAAAACTTGGCTTGATAGTGCACATCTTCATCTCCAGCGGAGTGAATGAATGTATTAAGTAAAGCTGGCTATTAGCAAATTCTCAAAACGTGAAGTAGGGCTGAATTATGGCAGTGACATGAGTTGAACACGTCACATGTCCTCCCCAACCCGTGACATTGTGATAAAAGAACTGAAAAACAGCTATGAAGCAAATAATTTTTAAGGTCCTTGTTTTGAATCGTGCCGGAATCTGTCAGTTCGTAGATCTTTTCCCGATGTTAGAGATCAATATACCCAAGCAATAACTGGTCATATCGCTTTGTTTATTTTGAAATATGACGTAGTTCTGGTTGTATCTCTTTTGTCACAGTGCTTTTGCTATATGACGTAATTCAATTATGTTAAAAGATGGCCTCAGGCTACAAAGCAATACGACGTCAACGACACCGAACTGTCGCCTTGTGAACCACTCTTTACACGCAAACAAGCATTAGGTCACGCACACAAAATTCCTACACTCACGTACACACTAAGGCAATCTAAATTGTTGATCATCACATATTTAATGAAACCTGGGCTGGAACTAACAGTGATAGCTAACGTTCTAACTGTTTCACACCAGAAGCGGAGCTTTTCGTTTTAATTTTTGCTGGCAGGCTAATATTTGTTTTTTGTGGGTCAGTGCAACCGCTTCATCCGTTAGTCCAACATAATCTTACCTGTGAGGCCTGAAGCGTTTCAGGACGTTCGCATCAAGTTAGAGAATGTTACACTTTGAAAACCGTAGACTTTATTTTGGAGATCACTCTGCCTTTCTAGTGCAGGGATTTTCAACATTTATTCTTTCATTTACCCCTTGACAAGTTTCAAAAGTAAAATTTGCCCCTTAAATTTTTTTTGTTTTTACTTCTACAAATACTTGTTGTAGTGGGTAAAAGTGTGAATTTTTTGCCAACAAAATTTACCCCAAGGGGTAAATTCACCCCCGGTTGAGAACCCCTGTTCTAGTGTATGCTTGCTTTTAGAACAAGTGGTGGTTGCTCGATTAATTTATTTCGAGATCCACCGGCGTTCGCAAACTTGAAAATATTGCTGTTGTTGTTTTTGGTGGTGGCGGTGTTGCTGTTGTACTAAATCCTTCCCTTCCATGAGTGGAGGTACAGCATCAAACTGTTGTAGTCCAATTTATATCACAAACCTAAGCTAAGGAAAAGCAGCAGTCTAGTGCGCATCAGTCACGAGCACAAATTGCCGTAACCCTCCCCTAACAAGGGGGATTGGTGGGCGCCCAAAAGTCTTCTCTTACGACTTGATAGCTGGGCGCCTTCTCTTTTCCAATTTGGTGTAGCAGTAGAAAAGATCTGTGAAAAGAAAAACGTCGGAAAATATTGTTTTTGTGAGATAAATTGACAAAAATAGCGTTTTTGAACTCAACTACTTTTTTGTCTAATGTTAAAAATTGATGTAGTCTAACCGCATTCAAACTGTATATACACAGATCAATACTCTGGTCGAATAGTTAATGAGATTTGGATTTTCACTGCCGAAGCCTTAGTATGAATAATTGAAAGTCTTGTGCTTCTTTTTAGGGAGCCAATTAGTTTGAAGACTAAACAATACAAGTACTTCTGGTTCTAAGAACCTGGCTAAACGCGTTTGGAAAATATTAAATTATTTACACATCTAAGATTTAATGGAGCTTTGTGACATATCTGAATGGATAAATTCCTCTCCTGCCATCCCGACACCATTCTTTACGATTAAATCAATTTTTGACAGTATAATCGACTTTCTGATACTGAGCGTAATGTTGATCGATGACACATCAATAAAATCGACGAAGTCTAACCGAACAGTCCAAAGCTTTGTTTTGCTACCACCACGCGGTTGCTGATAAAAGATCAAAACGAAATTTTTGATTTCGCACAGATTTTGCTTTTTACTTTTCTGCTCTTGCGCAATGAGCAAGGTGAAAGGTTAAATTGTCATTAGATCTTCTGCAATTTGGAAAGAATAGTGAAACAGAGCGGTCGCTTATAGACTTAAGAAGGAGCGTTGAAAAGCTCACCCTGGCTCAGTATGAAAATCGGAAGGTTTCTTGTGCAGTTTATCTGCTTCTATTTATTTAGAGATAAAAAACTTCAAAAAATCATTTGGTTTGTCGAGATAAAGATCTTTTTTAAGCGATTTAAGTAAAACGTCCTTTTTGCAAGATCACCTTTGCGGAACTGATTTTTGGCCGCAGATCCGGACCCCCAGAATGATTCTGGGCAGCTCTGCAAGCGCTACTGCTTATAAGTGCTATAGCAAAGAAACGAAGAAGAAAAGACTTACCGTACGAAGTGCCCGAAATCTAACATGAAAGTAGGCCTGCAATAGAAATCTTGTTTTAGGTAATTTTTTGACTAGGCCTTTCACTTTGTTTATGTTTGCGTGAAAGAATTTTTATATAGTAACTCAGTGGTCTGAAGTAGCTGAGCGACCTCGACGATTTATCATCACCAGCACATCACGTGATACATTGTTATGCGATTTCCAGACACGTTGCGTCAGCAGTTGCTTTTTATGGACGTACACTAACATTGAAGGGTGATGTTTCCAGTCACTGACCTTGGCTTTTGCCCTCATTATGTTTAATCTGGTAACAGCAACAGAACAGAGCACGTAAATGGTTTTAAGATAATTTTGTTATTATATGAGGTTTGTATGTTTGAATTTGCCTTGAGATTTTTGTTCAGTAACCAACCAATGGTCACAGAAACGAAATAAGTACAGGTATATCAAAACTGTAACACATAACATTTAAAACGCAATAACAAGCAAAACGTGCAATAATACCCAGGATTTCTCAGGGGAGGAGCTCATAATTTCACTTCTTGTTTGTAAATCTTAACTACACGGCCGTTTTAGTTTGTATATCACTTACTTATGATAAATAAGCTAAGACAATGGTGACAAAGCGCTGCAAAATGTAACGTTTTGCGAGTCTAAAAATTTAACCTAATGCTCAACAGTTGTCAACTACTCGTAGAACTACAGCAGGTATAGTATGTCAACTAGTAGTCAACAGAGTGGAGGATTTAGATGTATTTTTATTACAGTACATTAGAACTTTCAGTTTAAAACTTCTTGTCGCATATTTTGAGCATGCATCGCATTGTGCAAGTAGGATAACTTCCAGAAGCTCTGTTTATTTTCATATGTGCATGCTTATCTCTGGTGGTTATCGCTGTTATTTCAAATATCTTTATTACGGTCACGTGCCTAATTGTGATTGCATCATAAGTGTCAGTCAGCTCACTGAAGGCCTAAATACAAAACTGTAGTGAGAAATGTTGAAGTTAAGGTGAAGTGCAGGATTCTCTGTTTTAGATGAAAGACTGCAAGTACCCTTTAGGAGAGTGTGGTCGACTGACTCGGCAAGACTCTTACAGAAGATCTCGGGACCCGCTAAGCTCTGGATTGATAGAAAAAAAGCAAGGCTTTTGTAAAGCAAGTTTTGAGGTACAAATCACTACTTCATTAACGGCTACGAGTAAAAAATAAATTGAAATGCATAAATGAATTGAAATTTTAGTCATGTTGTATGCTCGCTAACTTTTTTGTGCATCGGCCTATTAGGTAAAGATAATATGGATGCGTTACGATTGATGGCAGGAACCCCAGCTGCTAGAAATTTTGAAGAAATAGACCGGCTTTTGTCTTGTCCTATTTGCTTGGAGGTGTTTAGTAAGCCAGTGGTAATCTTACCATGTCAACATAACTTGTGCCGAAAATGTGCCAACGATGTGTTCCAAAACAGAGGAACTCCGATGGGATCAGGAGGCCGTTTCAGGTAGGGTTGTGATTTCTGTAAGGTCTTGAATCTAGGCCTATAACCATTAACTTCGCAGCCAGTACAAACTATGGAGAGGGGGCAAAAATATATTTTCGGTCTTGATATTCTTTTATTTTGTTAGTCGATCTTTTTGGAGATCAATTTCTTCTTGCTCCTAATTTTGTGGATTTTTTTCCTAAATTTATGAGATGACCTTTATTAAAGGGGATATAGACATTTAGTTGCTGTTTCAAGTCAAAACACCTTTATTTCTTGATCGAGTTTAAGAAATTTGGGGGCATGGCTCATGTGGTCCCTCCCCAGCTATGTCTACTACAGCAAACTCATAAAATCAAAAAAGCCAAATTATGAGACACTCATGTAAGCCCTATTTCTTTTCCAATCTGAAAATCCACAGAAAAATTCTACACGATAATCAATATGTTATAACTGATGCTCAGACTTGTTTCGAAGTTGCAAGTGGAGCTGTTGTCGACACAAATGCATTTTTAACACCAAGTGTGTCTCTCGAAGGTGACCTATAATATCAGGAGAAGAAAGTGAAAGTACTAAATTAACAACCACGATTGCAAACCACTGACATTGCGCACCAGCTACATTTTTGATTTTACTGCAACATATTTGGAAGAACGGTAGTATCAACATAAAATCATTGCCTAAGATGGCGTTCCTGGACAAAAATTGTGAAACCGTCTATTGTGCTTTATCGTTTTTTGAGAATAAAACTCCGGTTTTTAGGGTCGATATTTAAATGTGCTAGTATCGTCATTATTTCCAAATTAAACAATAATTTAGATGCCCAACTTGCCGTTATGAGGTAGTATTGGACCGCCATGGAGTTTATGGGCTTCAAAGAAACTTATTGGTCGAAAATATTATTGATATTTATCAATCACAAGAACGAAACCATAGCTTCAAAAAAGTGGAGGTAAAGTAAAGTTTGTCGTCACATTTAGCCTAGTCCCTAGTATGTAACCCGACATGAATTTTGAGTGGTTCGAAACGGACTCCCACTTTTCTCCAGTTTGACGGTGATTGGACTTGCCTGGCCGATCTAGATGATGGATATTAGCTTGACTCAATTTCTTTGTTCCTAGCATGAAGACGGGAGAGAAATAACAAACGTTATACTGACTAGATTTTAAAAGTGGTTACTTTGAGGGCACTCTCGATGAAATTCGCCCCGTTTTAGATGAAAAATAGTGGCACCTTTTCCAGTTATGACATTCGCTACTGACCATTATCATCAAAAAAATTGGTAAAGAATTACGTTGCGTTAAACGCAGGTTAATTCTAACGCTGGTTGCGCAGCCACAACTTACTCAAAAAAAACTGAAGCTTAGCATCAGAAGAAATAGCGCATGTTGGTGCTGCGAAATCGAACTTGATGAACTCTGCCTTTTTTTTAACTCGAAAAATAAAAATTCCTGAACTCAAACCTGAACTAGAATCCCCCAAAAAACATCGATCGAGTTCGAGTTCATGAAATGCGTAATTTTGAAAGGAGAGTAGTAAATGATATTTTGCTGTGATGTAGGTCTCAAGACCGGTCCTGGTCTTTGGTAGTTATAAATAAGCATTCTAGATATAGTGCAGGCATAGTACAAGCAAGGTAGCCATAGTACAGGTATAGCATAGGCAAATGAATAATTTCAATTCCGCCAAATCTACAGAAATAACAGTTTTTAAAGTAGGCTGGGCACGTTGCAGCCAAAGACGACAGAAGACAGCAAACCTGACGAAGCACAAGTTTTTCAGTGGATACTGAGGGGACCTGTATGCCAAAAAGTTTAATGAGCCCTTATTCACACAAGCTGTGGCACTATCTTTTCTTGTTCCGTTTGCGTTGGCGATGTGATCTGGAGAAGCATGCCAAAGCAACCGTCTTCCTGGTTTCAATGAGTCTTTCTAAAATACACTTCCGTTTCTTTCCCAAAGTTGAACTCCCTCCCTTCGTGTTACTTCTGGAGTTGTCTTCTTTGCTTTATTGTGGTTTCTACTTGAGATAAACATTTATCTTAAACTGTCTCTTCTGCTTTGTCCTCCTCTTTCCAGGTGCATACTTTCAATGCGAACTGTATCTCAGCTAACTCATCTATTCTCAGGCTGTTCACCACTCTCCCTTACATTGACCTCCTATATCTTCTTTTCGCTGTTTCTCAAACGGGTCCTCCTAAATATCCTCCTCTCTTCTGTACGTGCTGCTGCGAAAGCTGCTCAAAGAGCCTAAATTCGACTGGAACTTTAATCTGATCACTAATACCTTTCTTTTACACCTTTTAAATCACTGATGCTTGCTATGCCTGTATTATGCCTATTATGTTTGCACTATGCCTAGTATGCCTGTTTGGTACTACCCTTCGTCTGTAAGATAGTTTTATTGAGATCTTGGCTTTGGGTTTGATAGTCTTGGTCTTAAACAGGGCTGTGAGCTCGATCTCGAACATTTGGTCTTTTTTGACGAACGCGAACTCGAACTCAAAAAAATTAAAAGTGAAGAACTCGAACTCGGCCATGCAAATTTTTTTCGAACACGAACTTGAACTTGAATAAAAATCCATCGAGTTCGCAGTCCTGGCACACATGCATACCAGGTAGTAATTGTTTATATTCTTCAACTTTGTCTCCTTTTTCTACAAACAGACAAATATTGTACTGCTTTCATTCAGATCTATGCTAGTGCACAAAAGAAGGCTGAGTTTTCCTTGGAAAAAAGCGTGTCTCTCTGAGGTCCTCCCTCTTATTTCGACCAAAAACCGGCTACTCTTAGCGTGTCACGTATCTCTGAGATTTGATGTTTTTTTGGAGGAAACCTCCCCAGGAAAAACTTTTTTCTTTTCAACAGCCTAAAACACAGAGGAAGCAGTTGGATTTTTTTAAAAACGTTCCTAAGTGGAGCAGCCTGGTTATGGTCCCGTCTCCTTGTCTTACGATTAGGCTTACTTTTGCTGCACAACTTGGTTACAACGCTTTACTCTTTCCTCCTCTTTTATGATACCCATAAACACTGTATTGAGACAAAGCATTTTTGTGATTGAACAGACATTAATGTGCGAAGAACACGAAGAAGAAAAAGTGAATATTTACTGCGTGACGTGTCAGAAACCAACTTGCTCTTTGTGCAAAGTTTTTGGAGAGCATCAAAACTGTGAAGTTGCTCCAATGGAAAACATTTACAAACAACAAAAAGTAATCGATTGTCATGTTGGGAGAAATAGCTCAGCGGGAAAACTCTCGCGATTGAGAAGCTGCGAGTTTATTTCCTGCATGAATATAAAGTCTTTGGTTACAGCATTTTATGGCAATTTCTTTTAATTGGGTTGCATAGGATGCAATGTGACGTGAATTGTGGGTACAAACAAAAGCCATTTAGATGCTGGTCTGAATACAAGTTGTTGCATCTGTACCCATAATTGTAGATTTTTTCTGGATCAAAAATTATGGTTAATACAAAATAATTCATTTGTTTATTCGAGATAAATAAAGGCTCCTTATTGAATAAAATATCTAATTGTGGAAGAGCTTGAGGTTTATGCTTACTTGTCGAGGAACTAAGGGGCAAGACGGTCATGCCGGGCAAAACGGACATCTGGGATTTTTCTTGTTCGTTAGGTGTCGCAATCAGTTTTTTTGCAAATTTGAAACCGTTTGCTTCTCTTAATGTTGTCAAATTAAAATTGGCAATTATCCTTAATATTTTCAAATCAAAAATCAGTTTTTGGCAAAAGTGTTATAAAAATGTTCAAAAAGAATCGGCGACTTGCGATTAAGGTCGTGATTTGTTTTGAACAATTTTTGATTGCAAGTTGAAACGACATAGCAGTAGGTTGGAAATATGTTTACTTCTTGTTTGCCATGCTGTTATTAACAATACCAGGCCAGATTGCAGGTTTGAGAAAATAAGATGATAGCGTCGTCAGCTATTAGGTTACCGTACAAGGTAGAAACAATTTGGCTTGCGTGCTTTAGGCATCTCCAACTTCCTCACTTTAGACAAGATTAGGCTTAAGTAGGTTGTGATTAGGATTACTAAGAACTCGAACAAGAATACAATTAAGGTTAAAGATCTTGTTTATTGCTTAGGTTGGTGTAATGCTTTAAAACGGTATTGTGTTGCTAAAACTACTTGAGACTTAAATTTTTGTATCCAATATTCAAAAATTCTGGTCATGCTAACTATTTTCTTTGGGAAAAATGAAACGCTCTAAATTTTTGTTTCTTGCTTTAGTGTCAAATGCAGTGGTGGGTTTAGGGCGAGAAGTGAGGCAGTTGCCTTGCCTCTCCTCCTTTTCAGGGGCGTGTGCCTTTCAGATATGTCTGGAATTTTGAAGTTAAAATCTTTGATTTCCAGAAAAAAGTCTACAACCTAATTTGGAGTAAAGATAAGATAGTGAGCTTTTTGAGATATCAGCAAGGTCAAAAAAAAGGTCCAAACCGATTTGGAATAAAGACAGACTAGCTCGTCGACACGGTGATTTCCGAAAAAAAGATTGTCATCTAGAGCTTGGAAATTCAGGGGGCTTTTTATGACTTATTTCTCAGATTCCAATATTCCCTAATCCACCATTGGTCAAAAGTCAATATATTTCTCAGGTTCTTTGTAATGTGTTAGCTATTTAATTGGGTGATGGCCTAAATGTAGCAACCTAGATCAGGGCGGTCCAAGATTGCTAGTATAAAGGGCCACATTTAGGTTTGAAACAAACTTTGCGAGACCCAGTTGGAGAAACGTCAGAGTGATCAAAAAGTAGATTTTGCTTTTCCAATCGATTTAATTTTTGCTGCACCACCAACGCGCTTTTTGATGCTTTCTGATTGTTTGCCGCCCAAAAAGTAGTGTTCAGTTGAGATAACTCAAAAGATACATTACACATCAACTAATTAGCAAAACTTTCCATTAGCTTTTGCTTTTGCTGTCATGTCAGGGTTTGCATTAGTTTTGGTCGCCCGCCGTCAGCAGCAAGCAGCATTTAACGTTTGACATTCCGATCTGTGCGTCGATTTTAATCGCTCCAATAATTGAGAAGTTTTTTCCCAACTGTAAGCTTTGCTGAACACGACGCGCTCTTTTGATAAAAAATCAGGTACTTGTGGGTTATCTGTCACCACTTTTTTTCACCAGGTATTTATCCCCCACCCTGTACACTCCCTTGCAGTGTACACTGCCCCGTACATTTACATACCGGGCCTGCCCCTTCAGTGTACACTGCCTTTCTTGTAATATAGCAAGGGAGTGTACAGGGTGGGGGATAAATAGTAATATAATACCTGGTGAAAAAAAGTGGTGACAGATAACCCACAAGTACCAAAAATCATTTTGAGCAGCGGTTCTTAAAGTTTTTAAGCCCCAATGCTCCAAATCCGGATAAACGTAAAATTTAACTTCCCTTTCCAATTACTATGTAATCTAATATATCTCTTATTTTGTAATAAAAATACTCAATATCCCCAAAATCTAATATTAATACCCTTGGAGGTATTGAGGAAAACTTTAAGAACCCCCGACTTAGAGGTTAAAACTGCCAGTTGCCTACAAGAATTTTTCACAATGCCCATTACGCTCAACAAGAAGGGTTCGCGGAGGGTATGTCCGTAAATTTTTTAATATCGATTAAGGACAAAAGGTATTTTGAGATTTACCGTATTTTTCGGACCATAAGGCACGCTCATAATCCTTTAATTTGTTCAAAAATGGAACGTGCGCCCTATAGTCCGGTGCGTCTAATGTGTGGATCAGGTTGCGCTTTGTTACCAAGCTCTGAGCAAATTTTATGTTGCAATAAGCGCTACCAACGTAATAGTACCTACCTCACCTCGTTCTTTCTTGCGATCAAATTACCTACTCTCATTCCCTTTAGGATTGTATTTTTTCTCTTCACCTACCGTACTCTCTTTCCCTTCACGAGTGTATTTTTTTCTTCACTTTACGTGCGTAAACACATACGTGCGTCGCGCATGTATTGCAACTTGTACCTAGCAGCTAGCCGTACACTTCTCACGCAATGCGAACACAACAATTGATTGTTTGATTCGATTGTTTGATCATACAATACAAGTACGGTACCGATAAAATGCGTTGAGTTTTTGTTTCATTAAATGCGCCTTATATATGAAAATAAACGCGTAAGAAGACGTTTATTGATACTGCGCCTTATAGTGCGGTGCGCCCTATGGTCCGAAAAATATGGTAATTGCTTCAAAACGCCGATAGTTTCCACACCAGGCCACAAGCAAATGTTAGGCACAAATTTGTGACAAAATTGAGGATTAAAAAGCGATCTTTGAAATAATCATCTTACAAAATTGACAAACACAAAAACAAAAAATTTTATTTTTCCCCTCCCCTCTAGCTTGCTGACTTTCCCCTGCTAAGTTGCAGTTAAATTCGACTAGAGCAGTAGTTCCCAACCGGGGATCCACAAAAGACTGTTTGGGGACTAACAAAAAATTTTTCTAAAAGTTTTCAAAATCGTCTTCAGCTTTGTTTCAAGAAGAAATACCACTAGCTCTCCCATAGAAAACACAGTGGTAGGTCAGCGATTGAGTCGGGGGTTCACAGCATGTCAGCAAAATTTTCAAAAAGGCCTACGGCATCGAGAAGACTGGGAGCCACAGGATTAGAGAGTTGGTGCTTGCAACTAAAGACAAAAATTAACGCCCGCCTGTGTAGTGACAAACGCCCGCCTGTGTCGTGACAAAGCGTAAAAAAGCATTGCTACCCCACATTAGTTACACGTCGACCTGCACTTTGATGTTATACAGCATGCCTACGGCCGTTCTTATTGCATTTTATCTGTGTAGGAGTATTTTAACTCCTGAGCTTTTTGCACCAAAAATGCAACCTACCCAAAGTGTTCGCGGGCCACATGCGGCCCGCGTGCCAGGGTTTGGACTACCCTGACCAAGATTGTGTTGTGGTGCTACATTACCACCTGTGGTCATTATTTGCAATTTTGATGTGATTGTGATAGGCCACTTAATACAGAATCGTGCTAGTCTTGATGTTACCTTTATTATGTCAAACGCAGGTTTGCAGCTACGCCTAATAAAGTTTTTTGCCACTTCGTTACATGATCGTTACAACCAAGCGGTAAAACTAAGCTAAAATGCTAATTAAGATTTCATTTAAATATCACTATCAAAGCGTTGAAAATAATATTTAAAGATAACTTGATCATGAGACAAAACGGACATGTAAGTAAGTTTTTGTTTTTTGTATATTTCAGTTTAAATACCGCAGCTATATGTATCTAAAGAAAGAACGTATAGTGTTCTATCACGGCTAACTAAGCAACCTCTTTTAATTTGACGACATGTGATGTCGAAGCAATATTACTTTTTTGTAACTATGACCGTCTTGCCCTGCCTTCCCCAATAATATCTGTTTAAAATACCATATTTTGTAACAGAAAGAAATATCAGATGCAATCGCTTCGCTGGTTGCAGGCAACGATCAACTGCAAGCTGTGATTGCACAAATACAAGAACTTGGAGAAGTCACGGAAGTGAGGAAAACTTCGAATTGCTATACAGCGACTGCCGTAGGATTTGTGTCAGACTCAAACAAATTCACTTTAAACAAAAAGCATGCGATACCTTCTACCACCCACCACTCGCACAAGATCTCTTTTATTTATTTTTTCGGGGATGAGTTTACCAGAATGCTATCCAGTGAAACAGTGTCATCCGGGGCGTAAATTTCTCTTCTAGTAAAGCTACTGTTGCTCAACAACCTATCTTTTTAACTTACCAAAAAATTAATCGGCCTACCGTATAGTATTGACTAATAGAGTGTTACGAAAAGTTAGAAAGTAAGTTTGCGTGCTCTATTACTCTATTTCAATGCAAGACTGGATACAACGTTACTTTCAGCTTGACAACAAAAATTGCTTTCAGGAAAAGGGGAGAGAGGCCTCGTTGGAAGATAAACTTCAAAAATGGTGCTAAAAAGAGGCAGAACTAAAAATAACTGAGGTTATCTACATTTTAAAGTGGTAGGCTAAAACTTTGAAAACCTTTTTTTTGATCAACTTTGTTCAACGCTTTGGTTTAACGAAAGCTTTCTCGATAACATTTGCTCTATGTCAAACAAATTTTTGCCGAAGTGATTTCATTCGTTCATGCATAAAGTGTTGTGTAAGTTCGTGAAGCATGCTTGATCTGTTGTAGTTCGCCAGCATATAATTTCTTTAAAATTGGTTTTCTGAACAGTCTAATGGACAAAGAATCAAATCGGAGCTGTGTGCTGCTTTCGATCAATTGTATTCGGTTTTAGAAAGTAGAAAATCGAAAATGATGTCCAGGATAACTGCTGATATCCAAGAGAGAAACCAGGTATAAGCAAATCGAAGTTGTTATAATTATCTAGAGATTTCAAGATTTGCCCTTCTAAAGATCATAATAATTTTAAGGAGATAAATTTACGGTAAAATACCGTAGCCTTGAAAATTTTCTTTGATGAAAGCTTACCCTGGTACATTTATCATTGGCATTGTTGTAACAAATGAAAAGGGCTGTGGTATGGATTTTTCAAAAGTTAGTATCTTGAGCGGAAAAATCAGGCAATTTGGAGACACTTTTGGGATGCTTTTTTTTGAAGGCAATGAACTGGGAAAAGTTTTTATTGATCTAAAAACTAAAAAAAACTGACTCAAAAATTCAAAAAAGCTCGGCTTTATTGACCTAACACAATTTGACTGAATAAAGTGATGTTTTTTGAGCTTTTATATTAAAACGAATATTTGATTAACGAGAACAATTCTAGGACACGTACCCCCGTACACTTCCCCCCGATCATATACCCCCTGGGCACTTATCCCCCTAGGCAACATACTCCTTGGAAAATTACCCCCATTATATGGAATAAAATAGAGGTAAACTAATATGGGTTCCAGGACACTTATCCCCGGTCAAATACCCCTTTGGGCACTCCAACCCTAACCCTAACCCAAGAGACCGGGGGTAAATGTCCAGGGAGTAGCTGCCCTGTTACCGTAGGGTATACAACTGGGGTAAATGTCCTGGGGTGGTATGTTGTCTATGGGGGTAAGTGCCCGGGGAGTATATGACCGGGGGTATGTGACCGGGAGGTAAGTGTTCGGGAGTAACTAGCCTGTTGCCAACGAGAACACACAAATCCTCAACAAAACTTGCAATATGCAGGCGTTATATAAGCAGCCAACTCTGAATCACCAGGTCAAAGAATAGAAATGTAAAATCGTGCTCTGTTTCGCATTTTCGAACTTCAAGTAACATTTTTGTAGCATGGAATAACCTTTTGCTGCAGTAGCAGTTTTGGGCTGAGAATGTGGAAGTAAAGAGTAAATAGCCGGTGAAATGTGTGGTCTTTACAGGTTTATTATTTTAGAAATGTCGTGCTTTGCATTCGTTTTTGAATGCAACGGTTAATGCTGCGAGTGTCTTTTCCGAAGTCAAGTTCTTGGATTGCTTGTACAGCTTCTTGTGTATTGGCACTTTCTATCGTTTCTATAAGCTTAACTAGATATTGGTATTGGTCTTTTAATTTAAGAAGTTGAGTGGCTAAGCCGGTTGTTTGCAAGCTTACTTTTGCTTTGATTGCAAAAAATACCAGACCTTCAAAACTGTCCACAATCGTTTTCACTTCAGATAAATTCTTAGCACGATATAAGGCCACATTTAAGGCTGAGGCGGGCAACCAATAGTGGCGAATTAGGTTTGTCTGGTTTTGCTTTTAGCTCATGCTGATTTGACTTTTGTGATTAGCTAATCAACATTTTTAAAGTGAGATTTGACTTTCATAGCATTATTTTTCAATAAATGTGCTACACATATCACATTAAACAGCTTAGGATACACACATTGCAGTGTTGCATCTGCAGCAACCACACATTTTCCTGGCCCAGACAATAAACGGCAGAAAGAGTTTCTATTTATTCCAAGAAGTCTAACAGCATTGTCAACTGCTTGAGCAATGCTGTTGCTATTTGGCGCACGTGATAGAGGTTGACAGTCGAACAAATATTTGTCGTGAGATGTTTCTAGGCTTCCAACCAGAATATTTAAATATTGTATACCTGGTAGAGTGCTCTCGTCAACAACCAGAAAGTTTGATTGAAAACTTGCATATACAGCATTTCTTATCCACCGTCATGCGTCTGCGCTAAATTGCAGCGCTGTTTTTCTTCAACTAGTTTCAGATGGCAAACCAGGGATGAGGCAAACTGTGATTAATGTCGTGAAATAGGTTTTTGATAGGCCTATGTTTATTATTTAGCTGGTACAAAGGAATATCTACAAAAAAAATGTCTTGGTTACATTTTCCGTTGTTGCTGCTCCTCAAAAACGTTTGCGAAATGTTTGGGATTAGTAGTTCAGATCAGCTCCCAACGCTTTTTGGTGCTTGGATGTATTTCGATGACTTTCAACAAGAAAGCGTTTGATGCAAGAAACCGTACAGTTGCACAAATTGTAATATAATTTGTTGTTGAGACTTTTCATAAATTCTTCAGAGAAGTTTTGAAGTAGGGGGTGAAGTTTAGATGTTTGAGTAGCATTAGCTTTCGAGATCATTTAAAAACCTACATCACAAACCAAAGCAAAATCTTAATAAATATTTCACGTCGGCTTTTTGACAGTTCATTTCACTGTAAAATAGTAAAGCACCATCTGTTAGTGAGCTTGCACACTGGACCTGCACGAACAAACTATCCACTCTTTCTTGATTCATTTTAAATAATGAAAAGACAGTCTAAACTAGCATCGTAGATGCCTCTTCGCTATACTATAAACGTTTTTGTCTAACAAATGCTCACTGTTGCGCCTCCTAATTGTGGTAACTATTCAATTGCAACACGATGGCACATAATTTCGTTTGACTTTACTTATTGCATTACAAGAAGTAGCAATCTGTATTACTGTACAAAAAATTGGCTAACATTGCTAGTGAAAACAAAAAGTTAAGTAAGTTTTATCACACTTATCACAGTGATCAGTTTTTCTCACCAATGCGAAAGAAACATTTTGACTAACAGCGTTAATTATAAAAAATTGAATTGATTACCCTAAAAAACAAGTGGCCTAACGGCAAAAAATTGAAATTTACTGACCTATTCAGAACTCTTAAAAAAACCGCCGCTCAAGCTTGCTATTAAAAAAGTGCCTTATTGAAAAAACTTTCATCAGTAATAACATATTTGTTCTGTGTTTTCCATAAAATCGATTTCTGAATACTACACTTCAGGAACAACATTACATCGATTTAGGTTTTCTTAGGTCTTACAAGACATGTCTTCATCGTACGGCAAACAGCTTGAAGATTCGAGTAAACTGATGGAAACTTCATTGGCACTGCTCGAAGAAAGAAGCGTGCCACAGTTTCTCACCTTATCAAGAGATATGATTACCAAGTAAGTTTTGTAAATTTTTCACATTATATTTGTGAACCTGCATAACTCTCTTGGCCCCAAAGAGAAGAGCAATGTATTCGGTAGTGCAGCAAGGCCCAAGGGGAGAACGAGAGACGCCGTCATCCCCCAAACTTTGGACACGCAGCAGTACTAACGATTAATGAAGTGATCAAAATAAGCTAAGGATTGAATCTTCTCCGAGTTAGAATATTGGAACTGTTCACCCAGCATGTCAAATGAGTCAGTTTTTGGGCACCTGCCAATGGCAGCCTGCTTGTTGTGGGGCTACCAGCCTGCAGTTAGCATTTTACGACTGGTTTGAAATAGACAGCTGCTTTGCCGAACTATGATCTCAATCAGGTTTGCGATATGAACAAGGATAACGGTTTCATTTCGCACCTCAATCCTGAGGAAAATTATATGTTAACACGACAACAACAGCAAGAGAAAATCGCTTTCTCCCATAAAATTCCATTTCGCCAAGAGCCTGAATATATGATAACTTAAAGATATATTTAAAATTACCCTAGACGAAATGCAAATATAGAAGAATTGAAACATCCGATCAAGAATTAAAATTTTGTAGCCAGATGTAGGGTACTACCAGACCTTTTACAAGCCTCATCAGGTAAAACTTGACTGCGGTCATCACATAAGGTTGTTTGCAGCCGAAAGTAGGAGTTTGTGTAGCAGTTGCTACGTTCTTAAAAAAAGCATTTCACAAGCTTCCTGCCTAGCTGTAAGACTTGCGGAAAGAAACCAACTGTTTCGCAACTGGCGCTTTCGAAACAAACCACAAGTTGTTTTATTTGTCAATATGAACATTTTTGCGTGGGCCAAGGACAAAAATTGTCTCTACCTCAGATTGACCGCCACGACAATATCAACTAATGTACGGAAGCCACCTTTCAATATTCAAGACATGACGGAATTTCAAGTTCAATTTGACTTTCAAAAAGAAATTCTTAGTAAGCTGGATTTCAATGCTGCACAAGGTAATTGAATTTAAGGACTTCCTCTCAAAAAAGTGTATATACCTTTTACAGAAATGTGTATGCACTATCTTTTGCAATTTTAACCCTGACACCTCATGATTCTTTATTTGGTCGTCATTCCTCTGAAATCAATTCCAAAGTATGTGTCATTAGCCCTTTGCGGTCCAATTTTTTTTACCAAAAATTTCCCCACAGATCCAAATTTTTTTTTTGACTAAATCATTTCCTTTCCATATTCTAAGGTGTATTCTGTGTGTTTTTCATATTTGAGGAGAAAAAAGTCGAAAAATTTCGATTTTCTAATTTTTGCTATTTTCCGGATTATTCTGTTTGGCAAGGCACCTCCAGCGGTGAAACACTCGCATTTTGTGTTTGTATTTCATAATTCTTAGCTTATAGCCCATACCACTGTTTAGGCGGCACTGCTGCTACCATTACCAATCAATCTAATTATTATTTACAACAAATACTGTTGATGCTGCAGTTTTAGTGCTTTGTATAACTCTATATTATCAGTTGCATTTTTTGTTTTGTAATTGAATTCTAAGAACATCATACACCGGAGACAATGAAAGAGACGACAAAACACAGGTAAGAAAACACGGAAAGTGAAAGCAGAGGTAAAGGGCAGTAAACAATTTTATTGTTTGTAGTTTCTCTGAGTGTGGTATGCTTTGAAGCATGCACCTGGGTGCAATCCAGGTTTTCTGACACACGCCTCGCAGTAAAAGAGGGTTGTTTTTCAGGACTGTGGTTTGCTGCATACCATACAGTCTTTGTTGTGTCCTCGAGCAGCCTTTGCAATAAAATGCTGTTGTTTGTTCAATCTTTCTTCCAAATCGAGGGAACTTGGCCTGCCCCTTTTCTTGCTGCGCTTATTCTTGACGTTTCCGACAAGCTGCTTGACCAGTTGTTGTCTGTATGTCAATTGCCTAAGGAAGGCTGCATGTGTTGCCTGTTTGTACAAAATAAAAGAGTTTACAAAACAAACTTCCAGCAACCAGAAAAAGAGCTTTCTCCACTACTTCAAAATCTTTCTGGTAAACGAATAAGAGGCGTAGTAATGGTCTGAGCGGTCAACAGCTCCCATGTGTTCTGTGTAGTCACAAATCACTAAGGGCTTTTCAACGTCTTTCTGCTGCCCTTCTCTTATTACTTGTGAAATAGTCTTTACATCTGCATTATGCCAAGTGCTGAGCATAAGCACAGCACGCTTGTCGTGCCAACCTAGAGCCATCAGCATCTTGCTGGAGTGCCGGTAAACTTTTGTTTCATGGTTGTTCAAGCGCAAGCGTTTGAGATCCTCCGGAAGGCCTTCACGATTTTTTGAACGGTTGCAGTTGTATGCATTCCCTCTTCCAAAAGCTTCACCGCCAATGTTGGGCTGGAATAAAAACTGTCAGTGTAGATGTGATATCCAGCCCCTTCAGTTTGAGTTGCCAGATAATCCCCCAAATGCATTACGATTCTGGTAGTAAACGGCTCTTCAGACCTTGGAAATGCATCAGTTGTTGGCTGCCCGAAGTACGGTTCGAAGCAGGAGATGTAGCCAGTCTCACATTCCGATAACACGTAGACTCGCATGCCCTATTTGGTGGGCTTTTGAGGGTTGTAAGTTTTGAAAATTATTCGTTCTTCATATCCCACTGTGCTTTCATCAACTGCAACATTTCTACCCGTAGCAAACAATTCAAGGCATTTCTTTTGAAGATTGTTCACAAAGTGATGTACTCTTCCTCCTCTGGTGATTGGAGCAGTTGTGGATTCAGGCGACTTCGTGTGAAACATCCAGTGAATTTGCAAAAAACGTCGCCGGGAAAAAATGTCAAGAAAGAATGAAGAATACTGCGTCCAATTCCGACCAAAAAATAATTTTAGGCCTGGCTTGTTATTCATTGCCATATTCATAATGACACCTAAGTAAGCCTTCATCTCAACAAGAGTTGCATACGCCACCAAAATCGGTTACAATTTGACCAAACGTATTAAGCAAGAAACTAGTCACGCGTATCTACGCTTTTAACATCCCTAGAATGACGTTGGACTTGCTGTAACGACTGAAATAAATACCTCATCCCAGGGATGAGGTTGGACTAAATTACATAATTTTATTTCTCATCCCAGGAATGAGGTTGGACCACAAAGGATTAGTTAGTTTACGAAAAGATACAAAGCTTAAAAGTAACGTAAGCGAGTTTTTTTGCAGAAATACCTATTTGTGATAAACTTACCACTAGTGATTGCCTTGAATGGAAAAAAGAAAGAGCAGATTCAACCTTATTTTCCATTTACGCAATGGCACTTAAAGTGATCTTTTCTTTACGACAATTTTTGACCAAAACTGGTTTTCAAAACTTTTAAATCGAGTTTCAATTGTTTTTGTGGCACTATTTCTACCTATTTTGGTTGAAAGCAGCGTTAATATTTGGAGGTAGGAGCTTCCTCGTAAAAACAATTTCTTGCAGGAGAAGTGATATATATGTATGTATGTAGAGGCCAAGGTATTTGTCTACATAGTTTTGGCAGATTTTTTATGCATTACTAAGTATTTTACTTAAGATTTAAATTCAAGGAGTCAGTGTCTGCAAAAGTGTAGAATCTTGTACGTTGAACTTACAGAAAACAACTTTGAAACCAACAATTTCTTTGTTGACGTTGAAAAAGAACCTGAAGCAGATGCTGCTCAGTCTGAAGATGAAGAAAATTGTCATGACACTATTGAAGTCGAAGCAATTAATACGGATGAAGCAACGTCGTCGTCACAAACATCTCATATTATTGAAGGGTTAAATACTGAAAGCTGCTTATCCACAGGTACATTTCAGTGTTTGGTGTTTTATCATAAAGATTGTAACCATGTTGTAGTCTTGGATTATAACTTTTGTTTGTTAAATTTTTATTTTGCACTGCATTTTATCCACGTGACCAGCAGTAAAAGAAAGTTCAGGACATTCGACCAGATCTAATTAGGAGTTCTTAAATTTTGATACTTCACTTAAATTGCTTGGTATTAAGCTAATTTCTGTAAATTTTCTGAGTTTTAGAGAATCTACCAAGCAAGAAAAGTATTGTAAAGTATCTTTCCAAAAGAAGCAACAACTTTGTGAGCTTTGAACGCGTGAACATGCGATCTTTGTTGCCCTATAGGAGGCGTTTCAACTCTCTGAACTACTTTGCTGAAAAAAAAGGATGTGGAAAGACTTGGGATGGAGAGTAAATGTAAAGATCAACTACATATAACATTGACATTATTGGGGTGCTCTCAATTTTTTTAGAATTGCCTGATGTGTTTCACACACGTGAACAACATAAAACTTCAACTCTAGCTGATGGCGCGAGTGAAACAAGTTCAAAATGCAGTACCAATGATGAAGTAAGAGCTGTGCATTGAAAAACTAATGAAATACATTAGTGAAGGAGTTTTATTTTATAATGAATTGATTTCATTTAAATTTTCTGTAAAAATAAAATCCCAGTACTCCGTATCTTTTTTCATATGTGCACAAACATATGTATAGGCTGCGGATTAAAGCAGGATGGAAAATAAGTGGTAAGCTTTCGTGCTGAAATTCCCCGTTTATGACTTTTTTATATTCAAAGTTATAAAATTGTGAAAAATTAGTAACACTTGAAAACTTGGAAGACCTTTTTTGAGACACCCTTGAATAATATGGAATCAATTTTAATTAAACACCAATTTTGCTCATGAATGAGAATCCTGAATTCGCCCCTGTTTGTAAATATGGAATATCTTGCTTATTGGTTTGTTGTGAGTTCGTTACTGCGATTCGGTAATATTCCTCAAACAATTCCTTACTTGATATGACGGTCAATAAATATATTAATGGAATGTGAGCCATGAGGGCAAAGCAAACAAAACAGCAATGACTCGAATCAAAGCATGAGCGAAGCGGATAATTGACTAGCAATAATCATCATAAGCCATGCAAACATGTATATGCGAGCATGAATCACGTGACACAATAAAACAACTGAGTTTTGATATAGCAATTGCTTACATCAATGTTGATGTGAAAGCTATGCAATTTCCTATATCAAATGCCAACATTGATATTTGACACCCAGTATAGGAAATATTGATAGCGATATTAAAAATGAAACCAAATACAAATTATATTAAAACCAAATACGCACGCAATCACCACAGGTTAGATGTGTTAATGAATTTCTTTAAAGCAGATCATTTGAAGACAAGTTATTTCTTATATTAGCTGTTTAAAAATGTTAAATTTCTTTCTCTGATTTGCTTTTTTATTTAAATTAGAATCAGCAATGGGGGCTTTGGAGCTGAAGAGTTTGAAGCTGATTTCTGATTACGTAGTTTACTGTTTGATGGTTTACTTGTAAAGCTTTGCGTTTTGATATCTGCCGGTTTTAAGGCAGATACAACTTCACTGCAATTCCTGTTTACTTTGGGCTTTATCATCTGTAGAGTATCAAAATGACCTTTGCAGCTTATCTGTTGAGCCTAGCCGTGTGAAAATCAAATTTGCTGACGACAGCGTTACCAGGAAGTCATCACTGCTGCAGCAATTAATAAAGTGGTTTGGGTATAGTTTTAATTTTATTTTTCGAAACTAATTTTCTTTTTTTGAAATAAAGTAATTACGTACGGTATGTTGCTTGAGTAGAGTGGATAATACATCAACACGATAGTGAAGAGCGTAATCCCTGCTGTTCTGTAGTCAGGCGATCATGCTGTCTGATACGGCCATTAATCACTTAATTCTACTTAAATAATGGTGAGTTTTGTACGGAGTAAAAAACGGCTCTCCTGGACTACATGTCATTTAATGATCAACAAAATTTTCCTTTTCTGAAGACAAGCACTCTTTATCGATATTTTGTTCCAGGTCTTCTTTAGTTAAAAGAATCACGTTTGTATTCGAAACTAGTATTTCAAAAGTAAATCACAAAAAACAAAACTCCAAACATTTAATTTAATCATCAAAACAAAAGGCATTACTCGTGTTCTAATAAGCTTTTACCATTTTAACTTTATAAACATATTTGAAAATGAAACATATTTACAAGGCTTACTGCTACTTGCAGGTTTATGTGTCTTTGGGATAAGTTACGTAAATTTTGCGACAAACTTTTTTAGTCAGCGGTAAAACCAAAGTTGATAAAATAGAACTAGATCTAATTCAAGCAAGAAAGGTTTCCTCTTCATAATTTGGGTCTTCCTCCATGGCCTTTCTTCCAGATGGCAGCTAAGAAAAATGGAAACACTGTTATTTTTGAGCTGGATTTTTTTATTAAATCAAAGCAAATTTATAAGCCGTTTGATTGAATAATTTTTAACTTTTCCATAAAATAGATCAAGACCTTCAAACAGTTTTGCGTTAATGCCTTTTCTCAATCAATCATTTTCCAAATAACCAAAAATTACTTCCCTCAAATTATGTGCAAGCTATTTCAAAAACTTTTGTAACAAGAGTGCTCTTCATAAGCAACAAGCGGTATCAAAAATCTCCGCCAAATCTGATAAGGACGTTTATTGACAGTGTTTATCAGGGATCAACAATGTGTTGCCTGGGCCACCAGGTCGCTGGAATGAGTGCCATAAGGGAGCTCGTGACGACATATTGACGTCATAATCAAAAACAGTTTTTAAAAATTTGCATTTCTTACCAGAGCAAAATCGTTTTTTTGCTCAAACGAAAGCCAATCTCCTATTTACCAGCATGCAAAAATTTTATTTTTTTGCAGTCCAAGTGACGTAACAGCTAATACTTGATTGAACTATTTGTTCTCAGTATTTTCTCAAAAAACACTGATTGTAAAAACACGATAAATGGCTTTTTTGAGAGATATCAACTAGGTGCTTTCGACAAAAAAATTCAACAACAATTTAACCTGAATTGACAATGCAGCAACAGATTTCTTTTAAAAACATTCTAAGCATGCTTTTTCTCATTTTTCTTGAAAGCTTCAAACTCGCTCTATGATGTCATAATTCTGTTTACCATTACAGTGAAAAAATGCAGCGAGCAGCAGCTTACGTAAACCTGTTATTTCCTGTTAAAGGAGAATGATACATTTTTATTCACTTTTATTCTTTTATTTTGCCATATTTATCCTCCATTCACGAGAAAGCGAATTGTGTTTCTATATTTTGGACGAAACGCCCGCACTCGCTTGGGAGTTGCCATTTGCGATATGTCTGGGCCACTTGTCTTTCACATAAAGGCCGATACGGCCCGCGGAGTGCCTTTCCCAAGGACACAACAAGCGAACTTGCCGGCCTATCTCCACAACATCCCCTAAACTCCGAGCGCCAAGCAGGAAAGCTATGGATACCATTTTAAAAATTTTAAAGTCTTTTGGTATGACTCGACAAGGGGATTGAATACCATGTCTACCGATTGCGAAGCGGACGCTCTAACCACTACGCTATCGCCTCGAGTGAGTATTGACAGAGCAGCTGGTCAAAAAACCTACAGTTTTTTAGTAATGCAATGGCAAATTACAATGATTTTGTACACTTGTGTCGCAAGCCTACCAGATCTTAATCTCTAAGATGTATTAATTAAATTTTTCACAGTTGAACAAATTTGACGATTTTTCACGTTAATTGTATCAGCAATCACATAAGTTACCCGCATCTTTACTGCAACCGGCGCGGTGGTGTAGTGGTTAGAGCGTCCGCTTCGCAGTCGGTAGACCTGGGGTTCATTCCCCTTGTTGAGTCATACCAAAAGACTTTAAAAAATGGTATCCACAGCTCCCCTGCTTGGCACTCGGCATTTAGGGGAGGTTGTAGAGAACAAGTCGGCAAGTTCGCTTGTTGTGTCCTTGGGCAAGACACTTAACGGGACGCCTCCGCCTTTATGTGGAAGACAGGTGGTCCAGACACCTCAAAAAATGGCAACTCCCGAGCGAGTGCGGACATCCCGTCCAAAATATAGCGATACAATTCGCTTTCTCGTGAATGGAGGATAAATATGAACAAATACAAATACAATTGCCTAGTTCATGGATCATAGTCTTAAACCACAACCTAACCTATTGTAGTAACTCAACTGTAATTGTTTGACTTTGGGTTAGTTTGCACTTCACCAATCCGCAATTATGCCAGGACCTAGCAATATACGCGCAGCCACAGATACTAGGTTATGCAAATAGGTTAAAAATTACGAAAAGTCGTTAGTAGCACGCCAAATATTTAATAGCTTATTTCAGAAATTACACAGGGATCTCTTACGTCCCTCCTGCCCCCCACAACTTTACATTTAGGCTTCCATGCAGTTACGCGGTAAAATAAATGAATAAAAGTTTGAGAAATTATTGCATGTTTCAATTGTTTTGGAAGTCCAGTTCCTAAGTAGATGCTAGAAACAGACCAAACAGACCTAAGATGTTGTTGCTAGAGACTTCAAAAGCTTTGAAAGAAATATAGCAACTATGGGCAACCTCTTAATGTTTTTCTACTCAATTCTCATTAAAAACGCGGTACTTATGATTTTGAAACGAGAATTGGCTGTCAAAACAACTTTAACTTTTTATTTCTGCCCTCGCAGCTACCCATTGCTTGAAGCCGGTGCAGCTGTCCGAACAGATATTTTTAACCGATTGTGATGACTAAACTGTACTGTAAGTGCTTGACATCGGATTGATTTGTTCTTTGCATGGCTGCGTTTATGTCAAGAACAAGCAACACGAGCGCACCCAGAAGCATTAGGTTGTGCAAATAGGCATACTAGTACAAAAAAGTTGTAAATAAAAGTACTAATGTTGAATATTTCTAAAAATACATATCAATCATAGCAAAACTGCAGACAGTGACACTGTTTCGACCTATCAGGTCTCTTCAGTGGAGTTGGTGACCGACAAGAAGCTAGAGGCTTTTAATAGAGCATAGCTTAGACCGCCACACTTGCGGGATCTATACTAGATCCACTTGGTGGATGGTCTGTCAGTACTCTGCGAAGCCGTATCACTCGTGAATGAGTGGCGGTTGTCGCAGGTGCACTAAGTCTAGCAACTGCTAGAACAATAGTGCTGTCACAGCCTAGTGGTCACAAGGTCTTAGGCTATGCTTTATTAAAAGCCTCTAGCTTCTTGTCGGTCACCAACTGCACTGAAGAGACCTGATAGGTCGAAACAGTGTCACTGTCTGCAGTTTTGCTAAGTGCATCGCTAGCCTCTTGCATTACTATACATGTTTGACCTTGTGACCACTAGGCTGTGATAGCACTATTGTTCTAGCAGTTGCTAGACTTAGTGCACCTGCGACAACCGCCACTCAATCACGAGTGATACGGCTTACTATCCGTTTTTCTAAATTTTAACTTATCTTTTTCTAAATTTTTGAAAACGTTTTGTAGTCCTGTCCATTAACATACAGATATAACATCTTGTAAAAATTCATTAGATGCAGAATGTTAGAAATTATTTAGATCAAAATTTTTTTAAATTCATCAAACCCTTTTGTATATAAAAGTACCAAGCCAGAAATTTAACAGTTTTAGTATGTTTCTACATGTAAAATAATGTGAGCTTACAGTCTCTTTTTGCAACTCTCACCATTCCTACTTCACACTTTGCACTGCAATGCTTACAAAGTACCAACGAATGATTTCCACGCTATAATTCAACTTAGCACCTATTGTTCTAAAAATCTTCTCTTGACCTAAATTTAACTGTGAATGACAGTTTATTGAGAATTAATCGCGTGCTCCTTGGTGAATACTAAACAAGCTATTACAATCAGGTAGCTATGAAACTAACTATTGTGAGTATTATTCATATGTAACTAACAATACATATAAATAACAATTGTACACAATTAAATTACGATGTTATTGTTCAAAAGAAGACACGCAAAAGAAAGATCGGCAAGCCGTAATTTGCCCATCGTTGGCATATAGGGTATTTAAAAAAAAAGTAACCATTAAAAATACCACTAAATTTGGTGAAGCAAGTCTAAAGTTGAGAAAAATAAAATATTTGTATTAAGCAAGATTCAAAGTTTTTATATAAGAAAAATTATCGCAAAACATTTTTACAAAGCACTTAAATAACCAATGAATATTTAAATATAAATTCACATTACATATTTAACATAGGCACCTCGAAGCCCAATGACCTTCTACATACGATTGTTATGCATCACTAAAATAGCATGCATTATGGAATAGCTCATTGTCAATGTTTCGTATCTACCAACGGATGTTATCTTTTAATTGGCCAAGGTTTTGAGGTTTCGGATTGGCATAAATTCTGTCTTTGAGATAACGCTATAAGAAAAAATCCAGTAGAGTTAAATCTGGAGAATAAGGAGGCCATTCAACATGCTCGTGAAGAGAAATTAACCGCTGAGAAAAAAGACGTCGAAAAAGTCTTCCTAATTCATTAGCTGTATTAGGGAGGCCCCAACTTGTCGGAACCATTGTGTTTTCATGGTATCATTTCTATTTCTTTGCCTTGCAAGAGCTCACAACTGTGGCAGGTAGAAAGTTTCAGTCATTTCTCGACAGTTAACCAAATTGACTGTGACGGCGTTACCGTTTGGATCTTCCAAGAAGTATGAGCTAATGACTCCAAACCATCCTATTTCTATCCATGCAGTGACTTTGCGCACGAATATTGTTGTTTTTTCAATCAAGTCGTTACTAGGACTAGTAGTACTCCAGTAACGATAGTTTTCTTTGTTGACTTTTCCACACAAATGGGTATGACATTCATTTGTCATATGAATTTTTTGAAGAAATTGATCACCGCTTTCCGTTTTTCCGAAAACCATCGGGCAAATTTCAGTCTTTCTGTTTTTGTTGTTGAGTAAGTGAATTTTGTTGCTGAATTTTGTATGGAAATTCATGCAGGTCATTTTTTGATATTCCGATTACAGTTGCAGTTGCAAAGCGTGTTTCTGCAAATAATCGGCGGATTGATTTTTTTGGTTTCTCCCAAATGCTTCTCAAACGCTTTCAACGTTATTTTAAGTTTTTCCTGGTATTGGTCTGCCACTGTTTCTTTTGTGCAAATCACCAAAAGATCCATCATTTTTAAATTTGCGAACTGTTCTTGCAATGGTTTTTTTGTGGGGTGGTTTCGATACTTCAAAGTACGCTTGATAGTCAAGTTGAACTTGAACAGCACTTTTTCTTTGATAAAAAAAATTCAATCACTTTTATTCGCTAGTCATTTGTTAATCCTACCATAGTTTATTACATAAATATAATTTTAGGCTATCTAACACAAAAATATAATTATTATTGCATCATTCATTTATTTTACACAACTCGTACCACATCTATTTCAAAATGGGTATATCCGAAACACCCAGGAAACGTTTGTGAAATTTTTGGTTGCTTCAATTGTGAGCAAGTCCAGTTACTAGGTACGCCTGTGCTAGAATCAGGGCAAGCTAGATGTAGCCAGGAACTCAAGAAACTTCGGAAGAAATATAGTGACTCTGCGTAACCCTCATAATATTTGCTTAATTGATTTCCTTTCAAAAAGCGTTAGTTTTGTTTCGGAACGAGAATTTAATTATCTCAAAAAACATAAACTTTATATTGCTGTATTCACAACTATCCATTGGACAAAGCCGGCGCAAACGGATGTACCGATATTGTTAACCTCGATATACAGATGAGGACCCTGCGGGCGACGCTGGCAGAGCCGAACCAGAAACAATTTAAAATAAAAAGCCAGCTATACCACTGTGCTATTTTGGGGATGTGCCACCAAATTGACATCCCTTTGCATCAATCAAAACAATTGAGATAGCTGTCAGTTGCAAAAAATAGGTGATTCCTGATCACTCAAAACTACTGAGTTAGGTGTCAGTTGCAAAAAGATAGGTGATTCCTGATCTAAGTATCTATTGTCTATAATCACAAGGTATTCAGGTGACTTACAGCTAAGTCCACTTCTGCGTGTTCTTGCACATGTGGATGCGCCACAATGTCGTATCCTGCGTCACCGCAAATCTCTTCCAACATCTTGATGTTGTTCTTCGTAAGTCGAAGGTAACGGCAATTGAGCATCTGCCAAGCCATATGAGGAGTAAATTCAGGTGGTCTGAGACAAAAAACAATTTTCCTTTTAAGTGGTATTATCATTAACTGAGCTTGACAGTAGCTCAGTACTTAAATTTTCTTAGCGAAAAGTCCAACATCGGCTTATTTCTTTTGAAAAGGCATTTTTTGGCAATTTGAGAAAAGAAAGAATATTTCTTTCAACTATATTCCTAAGAGGTAAACGTTATTTTTCTGTATTCAATGGACCCAAAATAAAATCCCAAACCTTTTCGTCCCCTTAAGGGAACTTCTTCAGTTTGTTAATAAATTGCATAGTTTGTAAATTAATTGGTTGTATCAACACCTTTTAGTATAAGATTTTTGTCTTTAAGCTAGTTTTTGCCCTGATGAAGTAAGTTCCGGTGAAAGAACGTCAAGCTCCGGCGTTGTATGTTCTATCTGTCACGTTTAATAAAATTCTTTTTATGTTTACAGTTTGGATTTTAAATGTTCAAGACAATTTTCTGTTAGCTTGATTATCGAGCTAGTTGTAAAACTATATAAAGCGCTCTTTAAAATATAAGTTTTTGGTATTTTACGCGTAAAATCAAGTTTGTTTGTGATGGCATACGTTTCGGTAAAAATGCGTTAATAATGATTTTCCATAAAACGATTGGGAATTTATTTTGGTGTGCAGCCACCATAGTTTTTAGCAAAATCAAATTTGCCAACATATTGGAAAATAACAATATATTTTAGCAAATTTTATTTAATTATTAAGGTGCAGGAAATATGGTGATTGCAAACTAAGCAAGACTATTGCAGTAGATACAGTGGGGTGACTATGGAGGGAATTGTTTATCATACTATGGATACGATTCTTGGAGATGACATTTTCTGAAAACACTGGAAATCAGAAAATGGAGTAATTTTTTTTAGAGATCACATTTTGGTGCCGCTCCTGATCTAAAATCAGAGTATTGGTGTAGTGGTTAGAGCGACTGCTTTGCTGTCGGTAGACATAGGCTCAATTCTCTTGTAGGGTCATACCATCTTATGATAAACAGTTTCTGTAATCTCAGCAGTCTGGGTGTCCTGAAATCGTAATCAGATTTGTTTGAGAGGCGGACGCACTTGAAGCAGGTTGAGGGTTTCATAATTTTACCACCTGCTTCAATTGCAGCTTTCAGCCGCAATTGTCAACCTGACACCCCTGTCTGCCCCAAGATAGAGGAACTGCGTTGAGCGCCTTATCAAGGACTCAACAAGACGACTTGTAGGCTTTTTTCTGCATTGTTCCTGTCTTTATTAGCACCAAGCACGGAAGCTGTAAACACCGTGGCTTAAAGTCTTTTGATGTAACTCGACAAGAGAATTGAGCTCAGGTCTACTGGCTGCGAATTGGATGCTCTAACCACTACACCACAGCGACGGTTAATCATATCATAAAACTTCAAAGCAGAGTATTCATAGCTTTCGTGCTGAACGCTCAGCACGAAAGGAATAGCAAGGAGAAGAAGCCGGCAAATCCGTTAGTTGAGTCCTTGGATAGGGCACTTAACGAAATATGTTCGTCTGTTTGTGGTATACCGGGGATACTCTTAAAAAATTGCTAGCGAGCAACCACAACAGAAGCAGGTGGTAAAAAATAGAATTCTCTACCTTCTTCAGATATGTTTAACCCTCAAAAGAGAGACTGACTGCGATCTCAGGATGCCCATGCTACAAAGAGTGGAGAAAAATTCATCATCATCATCCCGTGTCGCTAACTATGATGACTACACTGAATAGGAATGCTGAGTTAACACGCAAACTGGTAAAAGGCAGACATTGTGCACTGGGAACAGCGAGCATTGTTTGTTAGCTAAAACACTTTCATTATTACCTGCTGTAAATCCTAGCTCGCCATGTGCTCCTGAACATGGATATTGTGTTCCCCTCAGATGCAGCTGAGTAGTCAACTGAAGAGAGGATATTTGATGATGCCAAAAAATGACTATATAGTAACTTATGTTACTTTTCAGACCTTATTTTCGAAAAATTCTTCCGCAATCTTATACAGAGAGAACAAATTTCTTTCATGTCTTACTGTAGTGCATTGTACTTGATTTGAGTTTTTGTAAATGTAATTGATCTCGAGCAAGTAGATTTTAATGCTTAATCTGTTTAAAGTTCTTTTAGGTGCTCGCATTGATTAAAACAATGCTACTGTTTTTATTTAATCACTAGGCAACGCCCGTCAGTTATGTCGAAGCAAAATGAATGTGTGCATTATGGGTTCAGCCTGCTGCCTTGTCATCGCGCAAGAAACATTTGTGTGGGCAGCAACGACGGCTTGTTGTAATAGGGTGTGTGCATTGACCCTGCACCACCAATATCGATGATCCTACTCCAAATTAAGCTGGTCTTATTCACCAACAGCCCATCATTTCACAGGTCTGTTGCCTTTCCCCAGCACAGCGACACTTAAACTCACAGTTGGGTATGTCGTTGAAAAAGTGATGTCGAGCAAATTGCACCAAACAGGAAAAGATTACGAACCAGAGCCTTTTTATGGAGGTAAAGTCGTTTTTTGGAGATTACCCTCCAATGAAAATTAAGACTTTTTTTGTTGAATTATGTTTGTTGGAAATCAGTATGAAATGCAAACTCTTTGTACGACAAAGATTTTTGTTTGAACCGTAGGACAAGCAAAAAATTTTATCGGTTCGTGGGCCGCAAAATTTTATTTCATGGATCACAAGTTGCACACACTTTATTTATATCTATGAAACTATAAACATTGGTCGACTGAATGGTATAGTTGTGGATTCGAAACCCAACCAGCCTTATTTAAGTAAGCTGAAAGTAATAAAATCTAGTAGATCCAATACTTAATTCTTTTTTAGTTACATGTGAGAAGAAAAATTGTCATTGCTTTTATAAGATCTAATATTTTTCCCTTCTTGTAGCTAAAACGCGTTGAGCAAACATTATTGGCAACTTCAAGCGGATTTAAATACAACAATTATTAGAATAATCGACATAAATTTCATGTAAGGTTGTGACCGGATGGCAAAACACAAAGCAACAAAATGATCTCCACGTTTGCCCTTTCTAGCCAGTAAACGTAGCTTGCGGAACAAAGAGCGCATTGATATGCCGTATGCACCACCTACACCAAGATAATAGAGTGCAAAAAAGCCGTTTCGTTTCTATGGACTGATTTGGTTACTGCCGGTTGTAGCTATACTGCTACAGGAAGTTGTACCATAGTTGTATCGTTAGCAAATATACATAGTTATGACGTCAAAAATAAGCAGGCGGCCAATGGTATAAATTTGTTTGCCATACTGCACAACGCTGAGCAGCGACAAAAAAATTAAACGATAGGGTGATTAAGGCTGCACGATCGACAGCCTATTGTGAGTTTCAGTGTCTAAGATGCCAAGTTAATGTGGGTTGTTTGAGTTTTAATTTGCGGTCCAGACCAATCTGACAAACGTTGCTGAAGAGCATTGTATCATTTTTACGGATCATCATACAGTAGTTACCTTACTCTTTCAAGAGTTGATTCGTGGTAGAGAATTTGAAAATTGCAGAAAGTAGAGTATTCATATTCTCAAAGCTTTCTGCAGACCAGCTCAATTAGGTCCAAAGAAATGCCCAGTTTATCTTCACTTGCCATAGCTGAGGAATGTTTCGATGAGGTAAGAAATGCAAATTAAAACAGCCGTCAAACGTTGTTATTTTGCAGTTGAACCACGCAATGTTTACGCCACCAGACAACTTGTGTCCGAGTCTAAAAGAATGTACTACCCGCTTCACATCAAAAAAACATTGTTTATCGATTTCTGTGCTGTTGTGGTAGTCGGTACGTCGGTCGTACTTCTCAAAAACCACAACAAATGATTAAGCAGCACGTACCTAAAACCATTCTTCAGGAACATACTTCTCAAGACCCTAGCACATTCGCCCGCTCTTGCAAGCCGATCAGAAGCCTTTAAGCTGAAACTTCCTTCTTCTCTATAGGGTAACATCTCTTACAAATCCGACATGTGCACATGAATACAATGATGGCAAATTTTCCATTCTTGCACGTGGCCGTACTTCTTTTCATCTCTCCACCCTTGAAGCCACTTTCATCAAAATTACCAAACCAAATTTATGTAAACAAAAAGAACTCGAGTATGGCCTAAAAATTGCACATTAGATTGCGCTCCTTCTATTGGTCGCTCCATTTACTAATCATCATCGAGCTTTTTTTCTTTTTTGTCTACTGTGTCTTTATATAAGTGACTCACTTCATCTTTTTCACTCTATTTCTGACAGATTCTCTCAAAAAGTGTCAGACGAAAAGCTTCGAGAATACGAATACCTTACTTACTTTTTCACTACTGCATGTGAAAAAAATGGGCCATTCTAACTGCGATGCAATTATGCAAAAGAATGAGGCAAAGTTTAAAATATATAAAAGTATTGTGCATAAGAAAATAGAAAATTAGTATACAGCTACACAACGAAATATATGTTATTATTAATATAACAAAATGAAATATATTCAAGCTAAAAACACCTCAACAGCCTGTTTTACCTAAGGCGGTTCGTTTGGAGGTAATTCGAAAACACAGTTTACCTCCTGACGGGCCGCCTTAGGTGAAACAGGCTGTTGAGGTGTTTTTAGCTTGAATATATTTCATTTTATTATATTTTATTACTTTGATTCGGTTATTGAGCTCTCTGCTGTCAAATCGACCGACTACGTATTACACTAAATATTATAGTTTAGATAAGTTTTGTGATTTAGTTAAGTTCAAGTTCATTTGTTGTCATGAAAGCAGTAATTGAAAGACAAAAAAAGGATACCAAAAAAATTAAGTGGAGCGCAAGACGAAAAAGAAAAACACAATTTGCAGCATCTTCAAGTGAATTTTTGGCGTTGTTGTCGTTGAGTGAGGTTGCTTCTTGTTCACGCAGCACGTCTGACTCCAGGGAAACGAGTATATTTTCAAATCATCAACCACAACATTGAATGCTCAAATCGAATAATGACATTGAAACAAATGCTTTTTGAATGCCCCATGACCGATCACTATGCTCCTTTTATACCCTTATCTGCTAGATCACTTTGCCATGCTTCAGACAGAATTACGTCTGGCCATACGGACTAGTCACCCAGTCGCCACAAATCAATCAAGTTAATCAAAACTTGTTTTTCAAAAAGTTACAAAACCAAAAGGTAATTTTCCCACCAAAGCAGTTGCGACCAAGACTTTAAAGAAGTGCAACAGTCAGTCAAGACAACCATGGTCAATAGTAAAAGTATTCTTAACTAAAACTGCTTGCCTGCTTTGTACGAGATTTGATGACAAATATACAAACATTTTTTCTATCTCCGATTAATCTACTCTATTGAAACTTATAATAAAGCGAATATAATGGACCCCAAAAAGTTTGTGGCATGGAAAACAAAAATTGATTTACACACCTAAGCACTCTTTCTAAAAATAGGTTTATATGATGGCGTTTAATCATCATTTTTAATTTCACTCGCAAGTTTTAAGTTAAGTCATGAGATAGGACCCATAACTTCGTACGCTGACTAAACCACCGAAGCTCGTCTTAAAGCAACCGCCCGGTATTCTTGGACGATGTTATGTGCATTCTTTATATCCGTGTAGTCTCGTTGTTCCAGCGCATGTCTAAATTTTTGATGGTATAGCTTAGGTACCAGCGTTTAACCCTACTTTGCAGTCGGTAGGCTTGAAAAAAGAGTTGACTTGGCGGCATCAAGGTTCGAGAGTAATGATTAGCTGTCGCATATTGTAACAACAATGCAACACAAATACCCAAGAAACACTATCCTCGCAATTTCTATTTAGCAAGCCCTTCTAAGCTTGATCGTGCCTAACATGGGCTACATCCGTAATGACAAGTAAATAAACACAAAAGTTGTTGTCAAAGAATCTGCTATTCTTCTCCTTTATGGCTTTGTTTCCATTTATATATGGGGTCGCCGGCGGCTTAATTCTCAATTTGGGTTCGCCACAGCAGCAATCTGCATTTCCTGGCATTTTGTTTTTACGATCGGGTGCTCTTCCTGCCACCAACTTTCCCTTTGGAGGGAAAAGTGGGCCACCTGTCTTCCACATGAAGAACTAAAGGTGGGGGCGTGCCGTTAAGAGCCTTGCCAAAGGACACAACAAGCGAATTTGCCGGCTTGTTCTCCACAACATCTATTTAAATGCCGAGCGCCCAGCAGGGAAGCTGTGGATACCATTTTTTAAAGTCTTTTGGTATGGCTCGACAAGGGGAATGAACCCCAGTCAAAGAATCTGCTATTATAATCCATATTATGATTTTGTGGAGAAAAATCTAACTAACATGTCAAGTTTTCAATTGCTTTCTGCGATTCAAAAATATTGTATCGATAACATTGTTAAAATCAAAAAAATGGCGCTTTAGGTTTTGCCGTCTTTTCTGAGTTAGAATTCAGAATTATGTAAATAGACGTTTAAATTTTCCAAATTAGGTCTGCTTACTATTTCAATTGTTTTGCTTCCGTGAAAAATAACTTTACTGCTGGAGATAAGATTTTAATTGTTTGAACATTGTTCCCGCCAAGAAACTGATTACCTCTTCTTTTATCGTGAAACTGTCTTGTTATTTCTATTTAATCTAAAGTCTTTCGACAGCAGACAATCTCTAATTTTTTAAAGACATTCGGTGTTGAAAAAAAAGTTTTTTATTAGGCGGAAGCGATGCATTTTGAGACGATAATCTATTATAAAATGTTTAATAAAGTAACTGCTTCATATAAATTAAATCAAGAGCTATATAATAAATAAGCCGAATAAAAAGAGACAAAAAGCTTTTGCAGTTTTACGATTTAAGAACCCTGTCACGATTTTAGATCAATTCAATCTTTTGAAAAAGCGATTTCGTTGCTACACAATTGAGCATTAAATAAAGGTCACGAAATCGACTTCGTTATAGTAGTTTGTTGTAAAAGAGAAAACTCTATTCTACAGAGATCAGATATTTCTTCCGGACAAGTTGTAATAGTAAGAAATTCGGCTTTTATCTCAAGCAGCCTGAGAAAAAACAAATCAGAATATTGAAAGAAAAAAGATAGCGACCGCAAAACGGTTTGCGGTATGCTATAAGCGACCTTGGAAAAATACTACCACAAACCTATTTACGCAGTTAACTTGTGTGGGAGGCTTAGCGGTTTTATAACTCGCAAAAGAATAACGTAGAGCAAGAATAATAAATGAGAGATAGTTCTATTCAATCTCAAAACCCTATCGTCGGTTGTAGATGCATCCCACAACCAAGAACGCCACCACTGTGAGTCTAGTAGAGACTGTTAGCCCCTTAAACATATTACTTAAAACAGTTCAACTAGCAACTCTACTTCGAAAATGGGGCAAAGACCTTTTTCACGACAATCAGTGAAATATAGCTACTTTTTTGACACCTAAAATAGTTTTTGGGCTCGGTGCTCTTAAAATGCAGTAATTTCGGTGGCAAGCTTACCCAGAACAGCTTCATTTTCAAAATGTAAACAATAATGTCATCACAAGAAAAGTTTTAAGCTAGAATTAAATGAAGCAAAAGTCCAATGTCGTAACAAAACTGTGGTCTAGTGTTTTCCAACCGGTGTGTCGCGACACACTAACATGACTAACTAAGGCTTAGTAAGGCCTTACTTCAAGCATTACTGAAATTTATTAATGCATCAGTATGTTTAGCATAGCTGAATATACTAACGCCAGGTTACAATAGTGAGTTGGTGTGTCACAAAATTATGTACATGCAAAAAGTGCTTCGTAAGATGAAAAACTATACCAACAACCGTTATCACTCGAGTAAGTGCAATAGCCATCCAGAACTTCTCTTGATATCTATCGCGCTAAAACCCCTATGGTACAGTGTGCCATAGCCTACGATGCAAGCAGTTACTGATCAGTCTGTCTGGCGAAAACACATGTTATTGATTGACGGAAATTGGATCTTCCTGAAGACATTATTTCTCAGCATGTAAAAACAATGCTGGGAAAGGAATTCGAACCTGTAATTGTACCAACCAGTCGAACAACGCAAATTAGCTTATTGTTGTAGATCTGACTTCCGTTTAAATCATGCTCTAATCTACCAATACGCGAATGACCATTGTTCGGCTGATTGGTGTAACTCTGGGTTCGGACACCACTCCCAGAATTGTTTTTCATATGTTGAGAGTTATAAGATCTAAAAATTCAATTAGATCCAATTATAACCATCTTGATGCACTAAAACTCTCGAATAATTTTAAAAAATGGTCTTCAATCAGTGACCTCAAGGGATTTTTTTAGGGTTCTTTGTTGTTTCATAGGTAAAATAAATATGCTGCTGTTTTTTGCAAAGACTGTTTGATTTATTTTTGCGGCGGGAACCAATTTCAATCTTTTTTACAATCCGTTTTGAAATGAAAGTTTACTGTTTCAACATACGAGTAGGTCCAACAAACTGGTTCTCAACATTTTTTGTGCTGGACTCCTTCGCAGCTGATTCACAAAAGACAATCCTATTCTATTTTTCATATATAATATAGTAATAAAATATAAAATAAGTAATAAAATAAAATAAAATATAGTAAAGTTACATATTAGTAATAAATCAAAGAAACAACATGTAATTAAGCTTTATTTTTGAATGAAAACTAATTTAATGTAACTAAAGTATTCTACAATTGAATGCACGTTTGTTGGATTGTTCTTGCAACTGATCGATGGGTGAGTAGATAAGTCAAAAGAAATAAAGGAAGACAGAATCATTTATATACATTTATATATTTGTTTATGATGTAAATTAGCGTAAAAATATTATTTTTAGTAATAAAACCTTTTCGCATCGGTTTTCTTTAAGGACTCCCAGAATTTTATTGTTGTGTTTTATCTGTGGACCCCATAAATATCAAATAAACCCCGGTTGAAAATCCCTGGTCAAACATCTTGCACCGGGAACACTCGCCGGTTCAAGTAACGGCACGCTGAGAAAGTAAACAAGCAAAAACTGCTTCACCTATTTTAGAAGCTCTTTTAAATGTTGCTGATATTAGCTAGAGCTACGCATAAGAGTAGACAGGGAGGCACAGGGCCCATGCCTCTTCCTCGAAAGCCGTGGATTAAATTTCCGCAATAAGCTGTTTTCGAGAAAAATAACAAAGAATTGCTAAATGAGGTATTTTTCCTAACCATTTTTCTCAACTTGGATTTCATTAATTTTACCTAAATATAGGTTTGTATAATTCAATTATAAATTGCAGTCAATATCACTTCTCACAAACTTCTTCCTTCTGAATAAGCTACAAGTGGATACGAGCATGAGGTCAGTGGCGAATGACCCCCATTGGCGAAAAGATCTTTAACCGCAAATGATGTCACATTGCATTATCACAAAACATAGTTGTATTTGAAATATTTGAGAGAAAAACAATTTGACCGTTATACAGGGTGTTTCAAAAAATTTGACATCATTTGACTTGTAAATATTACAGAAACTTAAGAGTCGAATCAAATGAAATTCAACAGGTTTTAATGTTGACCAAAACAAGATTTATTCCTGTAAATTTGAATAAGAAATTTAAAGGCACATGAATTCCATAAAAGATTTCACAAATGCTCAATGTGCGCACCGCCTGTTACCCGGAACACGTCAAGTCGGTAGTCTAGCTCCTCCCAAACACGATGCAGCATGTCTTGGGTAACTGTCTCCAGTGCGATAGTGATTCTTTGTTTGAGTTCTTTTTTCATTTGCAGGAAGAGGGGGTACATAAGCCAAGGTCTTTACATATCTCCAGAGAAAAAAATCAGAGGAGGTCAGGTCAGGTGAACGTGAAGGCCATTTCAACATCACATTGTCTTCACCACTAGCACGTCAGATCCATCTCCTTGGTAGACTGTCATTGAGATAAGCCCGCACAGTGAGGTGGAGCACCGTCCTGTTGATGATTGAAATCTTTATGTTCATTTGCAATAACCTCGTTCATTCGCCAGTTTTGAAGCATCTGCAGATAAACATCGCCAGTCACATTTCCCTCAAAGAAAAATGGGCCATGAACATGGTTTTTCGAGATGGCACAAAGCACATTCATTTTAGGTGAGTCCCTCTCATGCTCAATAGTCGCATGGGGATTTTCTTCGCTCCAAATGCGAACCTTATGCCTATTGACTTTGCAATTCGTATGAAGTGTGGATTTATCACTGAACACAAGACGTTCATTGAACTCGTCTTCTTGAAGTTTCTCTTGCATATCAACACAGAATTGTTTGCGCTTTCGCTTGTCAGCTGCAGTTATGGCCTGAACGACTTGCAGTTTGTAGGGTTTCATTACCAAAAGTTTCCTTGCTACCCGCCAAACTGTCGTTGGAGGTATCTGGGTCTCCATACTTGTTCTTCTTATAGACTTTTTGGGGCTTCGCAAGAGTGTTTGGCGAATCCGCTCAACCTTCCCTTCTGCTGTTGCTGGTCGTCCAGATCCTTTTTCTCTGCACAGGCAGCCTTTGTCTTTGAATTTCTTTTTCCAGCTCCAAATCTGCTTTGCTGTTGGTGACTTCATAGAGAACTTTCTCACAAATGCACGTTACACAGTCTTGTTGGAGTTTGTTCGAGCATACTCCAACACACAAAACGCTTTTTCTCTGCTAGTGAATACCGTTTAAACACACAGGTTTGAACGCACTACGAATAATTTATTAATTAAAAATTTTTACGCCTGAAAAATAAACATATCAAATATTAAACACAAAATTTTGGCCTGTTTCTACACATGCTGTGTAATTTTAAAGTCATTTAAACAGGAATTTCCAAAGTTATTAGATTGCAAAATGATGTCAAGTTTTTTGAAACACCTGTTAGATATTGCAACAAGCGATTCTTTTTTATCAAACGCTTCAAATGTAAGGGTTGATCATGAGTATAGTGATGTCACTGTGTCTTTTGGTACGATTTTAACAAATTCGGCAAAATTGTTTTTCTGCTGCTATAAAAGCAGAATGTGCTGAAGCGCAGTAGAAACGTGAGAAATTCAGTTGTTACTATGAGTACAAGATCTTGGGAATTTTCAAGGTCACTAGAGATTTTCTGAAAAATTTTTTCTAAAAATATGTTGGGATAAATCTTGGGTATTCTTGGCAAAACTTGGGATAGTTTAGAGATATTTTTTGGTGAATTTTGAGATATTTGTAGGATCAACTTGACATAGCACAATCATTTTGAAGAACTTGGAATACGGATCTTTTTTTTAGAGATTCAACTATAAATCATAGCATATTTTAATGGATTTGTGGTAAAGACTTTTTTTGGAGGTTGAATGGAAATCCCACAAATTACTAATAACCTAATTTTTTTGGAAACATCTTTTCTTTTTTTAGATGGGCATAAAATTGATGATAGGCCAAAACATTTCCGAATCTAGGAAGTTTTTACGTACGAGTACAGTGGACGCCGCTTAATGTAATCACGGATGATGTTATCAATCGGTTAATATTATCGGAATTCCTGATCACCGCCCGAACGTACAATATACATTACAAATATGCCGCTTACTGTAATCAGTACATCGGTTATTGTTATCAATTTTTTCCCAAACGTAGTGACTAATTTTGTTAAGTTCCAGCGTAAATGGCCAGCTCTGATGATTAACGGCCTGAGAAAGCTATAAGGAAATGCGGGAAAGAAACACAAATAAGGAAATGCGGAAAGCTCTTCGCGTGTTACGGCTTGGAGTGCAAAATAAATCTGAATTTGAACTGCAATATGAGTATGAGTCCTTTATAAATGATTTGCTGCGAAAAAACATGAAGCAGACAAAGCTGGATGATTTCCTAAATAAATAATGTATTGTACTGTGTCTATTCTAAGTTTTATTGTTTATTAAATATTTCATTTATTTAATTTTATTTTTGCGACACCTAATGAACGATAAAATGGCAATTTTCATTTTTTCGGTTAATGTTATCAATCGGTTATTGTTATCATTTTTGGTGTAAACAAAAGTGATCACATTAAGCGGCGTCCACTGTAAAAACTTCCAGTTTGGGGATTTTTGAAGCCTTATTTTAGATTTTTGCTCATTTGAGGTTGGCTATTTTGGCGATAGGTTAAAGCAGTTTTCATAGAAAACCAAGAATTAAAAGTAATGCTGGCTTGATGACGCATAATTAAAAAAAGGGAGCAGAAACAAGATTTTATCAAGATTGTGAAATATCATGAACACTTATCGTGTACTTGATTAGTGAGTAAGACTAATCTAAATTTTAAGAAAAATGCACTGAGATCCATGGATGTCGATCCAGAAAAAGCATTTTTTGAGAAAAGCAGATTTAAACGCAAATATACATTTGTTTTTTGAAAGGCCAATTTTGCATCTTACAAAATTAATGAAGCGGCTTTGACGGCAATGTAAAACAAAACCGATTTTAGACAAATAAATTTAATAATTTTATTTTATTATGACGACATATTAAGGAAGGTCAATGAAACCTAATGTTTAATGAGGAATCAAAGAAAATGACATTCCTGAATGGAATCACGAGCATACTTTTGTCGGAAAAATCAGTTGGCTATTTTGCTTAAAAATAGTTTACAGGCCTGTCCGGATGGCGACTAAAAGCTTGAAAAATAAATGCCTCCTTATGCTCTCTAGCTACGCCTATGCAAACAACAGGGCTCATAAGGCGTTGTCAGGGCTTGACGTTACCGAGTGTTTCTGAGAGCTTTTGATGAAAACAACTCCAGCAAAGCTGCCCCAGCCCTGGTTACTAGGGTCGACAGAAAACGGAGGGACCGATGGTCTGAAGCAGTGCAGAGCATCGACTTTTTGCATTCCAGCCGAAAAGCATAAAGTATTTTAAATAACCTTACTGGCAGCTCACAACACTTCCCTCTTCGTCTCCAATGGTAAAAAAGTTAGTGCTTTTGCTTAAGTTTAAAACGCAGTAGTTTTATAACAACGATGGATTGCTATTGATAAGAGCTGATGAAAGCTTTTGTTTTACAGTTTACAAAATAGATATAGTGACTGTATATAAGGGCTAGTTTTAAATTCGTATGATGAAGAATGTCCATTCACCTTCACATCATTTTCGACCTCGCGTCAATTCTTTCAATGCACCTTCGGTAAACCCGTTACTTCATGAAATCGAGTGGAGCTTGAGCCGAAGAATTCAATGCGTTCTTATGGCGATTTTTATAGTTCCAATAAGGCTTTTTCTATTTTGCATTACTACGTTTTTTTGTTGGTTAATCTCATGTTTCATTATTTTCTTGAACAAAAAGTTTCCGCAAAAACCATTGATTAAATCCAGAAGAAGGCTTTTAAATTTGCTACGTATAGCAGTCAGGCTCATATATTTTGTTGCTGGGATGTATTATATAGAAGTGAAAGGAAAAAGAGCAACTGCCAGGGAAGCACCCATTTTGATTGGTGCCCCTCATACAGGGTACTGGGATTTTGTCATTAATTTAGTCTCTGATCCACTAGCTTCATGTCTTTCAAGAGCAGAAAACAGAACAGTTCCAATAATGGGAAAGATATGCACAGCATTAGGAACCATATTTGTATCGCGTAGTGATCGAAAATCGAAACAAAAAACAATCCAAGAAATTTGCAGTCGTGTAACGGCTTCTGCTGGCGAACTCCGTCAAATTACTATTTATCCGGAAGGAGTGGGTCTCAATCGAAAAGGTCTAATCACTTTTAAGCCAGGAGCATTTATTCCTGGAGTGGCAGTTCAACCGGTTTTAATTGAATATCTAAATGATTGGAATACCTTTTCCTGGACAGCAATAGATCGTGGGCCATATGAAGGGTTTCTCTGCTCATTGTGTCAAATTTCAGTTAAACTGAGATTTACTTTTATGCCTGTTTATTATCCATCTGCTGCAGAAAAAAAAAGTCCCAGATTGTATGCAAACAACGTACGGGCGTTAATGGCTGATGCATTGAATATTCCTTGCACAGATCATACATATGACGATTGGAGATTGATGAAGGAAGCAAAATCATTAAATATGCCAATCGAATTGGGTGCCGTCGAATTTGAGAAAATAAACCAAAAATTAGGTTTAAATATTGAATTTCTTATGGATCAACTTAAAAAATTTTCCTTAATTTCTCACAATGGTTTGATTAGTTTAAAAGACTTTTCCAATTTTTTAAAAGTTCCAGTAACTTCAGCTTTACTAAAGATGTTTTATTTATATGATCGTGATGATTCCGGATTCATTGACTTTCGGGAATATATCATTGGTCGGTCATTGGTGTCACAGCCTGTTGTAACCAAAGAAGCAATTAAAGAAGTGTTTCTATTTTTCAAAAAAGATAAAAATGTTGTTATTACGGAAAAGGAACTAAATGAAGGTTTACGGGCACTGTTTGGTGATGACGTCGATGGAAAAAAAATATTTCAAGAAATCGAAAAAGCTTCTTCAAATGGGGTAACGTTTGAAGAATTGTCCCAGTTTGTGGATGAAAAACCTGAATTTGCAAAATTGATTCTGATGGGCAAAGAATTAATCCTCAATGTGTTTTTTTCTGAAGAAAATATGTGAGAAAAACACTTGAACATTTAATTAAAGCGAATAAAAACTAGCATAACAGCTACAAAAAAATTGGTAATGCCAGGGGTTTAAAGTAAACATAAATCCAAAAATATTTTCAGTCTACTTTCATATACCAAGCAATTTTTGAGCAAAACAGCGAAAGCATTTCACCTTGCAGAGGGATGTCTATTATTTTTACGAGTTTTGCATAAGTTTTGGATTTCTTTGACCTCATCTTAACTTATTTGTAAAAAAATAAAATAATAGTTGAAGTAAACGCCATCATCTGTGTAATCTAGAATGTGAAATTAATCTGAGAAACTACAAAAAAATAAACTGTAAAAATATCATAATTTTGATCTAACTTTTTCTTTTAGATTGTATCAGATATTTATAAGAAAATACCATTCTTCCAAAATGTTTTTCTGGCTACGTCAAAGCCACAAAATTGTATTAATTGACACAATGTTGCTGCGTAGATTATTGTATGATTAAATAGAAATTGTAAAAATTTCCGTTCGCTTTTGTTGTAGATGCGATTCGAACTCCTTTTTTTTGCGTTTCTTTTTTGCTCTTGTTCCGTTTGCAAAATTACTCGTGTGCAAAACTTTACCTTTTTGTTACGTAATTCGATAACCGCGGGCTTTAGCAGGCAGACTTGCAGAGCGTTTTGCAGTTGTGTGTACAAATAGTTGAAGATGGATGTTAGCAATGAAATAAGAATTTAATTGAAAATGATATTTTGTTAATCAGTCTTAGTGTTACTTCTTGTTATTATATAGAGACTATAATGAATTAACTCGGTGTTTAATTATTTATTGTAAAGTTGGTAAAAGCTTGCCCAGAATGCACGCCTCACTCCCGCCATATTACCCCGTTTGTAGGCTCCGTTGTGCTGAGTATTCCCGTACCCAACGTAATTGATCCCGAACTGTCTGCCTGCGCCTAAAGTCCCGCGGCTCGTGTTATTTGGGCTTGGTATTTCATAGTTTCGTGAGTTTGGCGCATAATATCAAAATTAGATTGGTTTTTATTTAAAATTATATATTTATAGGAAACCGCTTCGCTGTGTTTTTATATTCATCATCAACAACTTTCATCTTTCTCCATCTCAAATAAATTATATTTTGTCAATCAACATCATCGTGTTAGAAGTTGTTATTTTGAGTTGCCAGCAAGCGAGCAATCCAACGTGAACCATCTTGTAACGCCAGCGAGTGTCCAGCCCCAATGGTTTCGCTGCCGTTACAGGTATATTTTAACTATTTCTAGTGTAATTTGATGAAAGTTTGTTTGGAAGAGCAAGTCTGAGGGAACCCAACGACTGTTGTTTGCATTATCTTTTCATATGCCTTCATAACAAGAAACGCTATTATGCGATTTGGCGTTAAACAGCTTTTATTTAGATTCGGATTGATGTTATCAATAACCCTGGTAATGAGGCAGTCTCGTATTTCTACTAAAGGCACCACAACCAACTAAGTAAAAAAAATAGTTTTTAAGGGGTGTTTCCTCAAATGAAATGAATATGGTTACGTTTTTTCATTACAAATAAGTAAGCACAAAACGGTAAGCTTCAAACACGAGGTTTTTCCAAACTAATAATCCAGTTTGGTTTAGCATCAGTTTCTTTGTTTCAAATAGAAATTTTAAGCTTGATGCCTTGAAAGTTTTTTTAATGTTTGCATTGGTATTTTCAGCCACATCCAGGACTGTGAAATTGCTGATATAATCAAAGGGCTGTGGACTCGAACTCATAAGTAATTGAGTGTCGACTTGGAGTTTACACTAACCGAGTAAGAGGAACAAAAAAAGTCAATACTAAATTGGGGTCTCAATCCAGATGAAGACTAGCAAAAGGTCTTCTACACGATACAGGAATAACCTAACAAAACATTTTGCCAAACTTTAACTCGGTAAATTGAATATTGTTTGGGTTTGCCGGCGTCACCCGGCGGAGCTAGCGGTTAAGTTATGTCGGGTTAGAACCATTAAGTTCTGCCGGCTAAGCCGGTTTAACCATAAAACATTTCTGAGAGCAGTAATTATAAGTTGGTATAAATAGGGGCGTTGCCTCTTTTCTCCTAAGCCCAATGGTTGTACCAATAGGCTACTTAGAATTAAGATCGGTCTTGCTCACAAATTACAGTATTCATCATTTCACAAATCCTATCAGTTTTTCCAATACGTATAGGAATGCAAAGCCAAAGTTGGGAGTGGGCGCCGAAATGGTTTTTGTTTGACGATTACAGAAACATATTATTTGTTGGTACGCTCAATTTATGATATGGGGCAACCTCCTGGGCCATACGTCACTGGCGGATCCATGGGGTGTGTGAGGAACGCATCCCTCCCACCAGCTTTTTGTAGTCTTGGTTTCGTGAAGTTTTTGTTTGTGATTATCTTCAAAACCAAATTTACTCAAAAAAATTAAACTTTGAAAAGTTGGTCTCGAAAAAAAGGTCTTCGCCTACAATAGTGATAATAATACATCAGTTTAGACTTCTCATCCTTGCAACCAAAAGCCTCCCGCCGCTGCTGCTGTGCGTGCTCCATCTCATTACGTAGTAGGCCTAGTAATCGATTTTCAAGCAAGAATTTTCTTCCATATTTACGATTTTGTATTTGGTGCCTATGATTTCATAACGTGGTATAGACATGCTGGCTATTTTTTTTCTATTAATTTTTCTCAATCTTTGAATTTTATAAACTATGCTCATAAAACCGACTTCCCCACTAATAAATTAGAGCTGTGCTTACTTACACACAGCAAATAGTTTCACAAACTTTTCAAGCGTTTCTTTATTAAGTGCACGGGGGCATCAATTCAAAGTTGTAGAAGGACGCTAAAGTGATTGATGTAATCTCAAAAATTAAGCTCTGAAGTAATTGGCTTACTACTTAAAGCTCAGTTGAAAAACTTAAAAGCTCCGGAGTGGGCATATGTTACTTGCATCCACCATAAACGCAGCCAGAGGAGGACGAAGTGGCCGGGAGCCCAGAATCTACAATTCAGTTCATATAACAAGTTTGGTGATGTTTAGATGGATAATCTGCCGACCAGCCATGTGTGTAAGAAAAAAAGGATACTTTTCTAAATCCCGTAAAGTTTCATATTAAAACCCGGCGTTTTGTTTCACTTTTTTAGACGTGATAAAAAAGTGTTTGGGGTTAAGAGTACTCTGGTGGTGACATGACTGTACTACAAAGGTATTCTAAGAGTCTAGGAGTTTACCTACAGCTCAGTTATCATAATTTTCGTGCTAACCATTAAATTACTATAAAACCAGATTCAAACCAGTACGTTAGTGACATAATATATCGGCGTGTTTTAACAGTCAGCATATCAGTAATAGGCTTTATCATTTACGTTTGCTTAGTAATACCAGCATAAAATTTTTAAAGGCACACCGCCTTTATGAATCGTTCAACAACAAAAAGAAAAAAACATGTTTCAAAAATGTTTAAAGTCTTTAGGTTAATCGGTAGTTGTGTCGTCGATTAGGCTTAGATCGTTGAAAATTACTTTGATCGGAAGCATCTTGTTCATAGTTTTCGAAAACACCTTTTGCCACGTTTCTACGGTAGGTAGGCTAGCGTTTGAAAAAACAAAAAAACAAATGTTTGTGACTCGTCAAATTCTGTCGTCATTTTCCTACTAAAAAAAAGTAAAATTTCTTAAAGCTGGTAAATTGGGTGCTGGTTTTGCTTTAAGCAACAAACCATTTTTCCACTATCAAACAATAGAATTTTTTTAAATCTATCTTTGATTATGACTTAACGATGACATCATCCATTCTTATTGCCATTCACCCCTGGCTGACGATAAACTAAGCGAAGTTTTATGTTTTTTCAAGCGGTAGTTACGGAAGAGTAAGCTTAAAAAAGCGCTTTAATTCTAGAACGTCGTCAATAAGGCTTTAAAAATGTCAAAAAATTATTTTTATCGGTAGTACCATGCCAATATTTACTGCAAAAGCTTTCAAACACATTTCAGAGGTTAGTAGTTTTCGAGAAAACAGGAAACAAATTTGAAACCAATCGTTAATTATGACGTCTTCTTACTACCTGAAAGAGTGAACTTTCTTGAAGTTGGTACATCGGGTGTTAGCTTTTGTTTTCGCCACACTCGTCTCATAAATAGGGCCCGCTAAAGTCGATAAAGTCAAAAATTTTTTCAGGACCTTGTTACATGATCAAACGTGTACTAACGTTCGTTTCAGGTGTTCAGGAGTCTGTTTTGGTAGATTTCATAAGTCAAAATAAAGTCAAAATTTTGCATAAAGTCAAACCTGTCAAAATTGTCTTCATCAAAAATTTCCTTACAAAAACGAACAAATTTATATTTTTTTTATGTTTTTTTGAATTTTTGAGCTGCTATTAAAATTTTATGCGCAGTTTTATTTGATTTTAAACTTCTCAAATAGTTGCAATGGTAAAAATGCGTGCGGTAATTGAGAAGGAAATAGCACTTATTATCCATCAAATCGTCATTGTTGATGCATAAACACATAATTGTTAGACAATTAATCTATTCCTATAAAACCTTTGCGCTCTTTACACGTGGTCTTTATAAGTCGTAGTTTGCAAGCAAAGAATGCCTAAACAAGCCAAATCTTCTACAGCGAAAGTTAGACAAATTTGCCAGAAATATCCGGATGAGTTTTCGGCAACTCCTGCCCGCGACTTGCGATGCAACCTCTGCGACATGTTAGTCAAATGCGACAAAAAGTTTTTTGTGGAAAGCCACCAAAAAAGTAAGCAACACCAAAGAAAATTGGAGACGAAGAGCAAATCCCAAAATAAGCAAACCTTTTTACAACTCGATCAAGTAAACTTCAAGGAACAGGTTGTTTCTTCATTCTTAGCTGCAGATATCCCACTTCATAAACTGAACCATCCTTCTTTAAAGTCTCTGTTTGCTACAATGGGAAAAGTATTGTCTTCGGAGACTGCATCCCGGGCATGTGTTGCTAAATTAGCATCCCAAAAAGAAGAACAAATTCAAGAATTACTTCGTGACAAAACATTTTTTTTAATTGTGGATGAAGCAGAGATTGCTCAACAAAAGTATATTAGTGTGCTTGTGGGCAGCTTAGATGCCCCAAATCAGACAATCCTCGTTGATTGCCCTCCACTTGACAGCGGTAGCAATGTTAATAGCAGTATTATTCTGTACACTGTGGATGACATATTGCGACAACTTGAAATATAACGCGAGAATTTTTTCATTGTTCTTCACTGGTGCTGCTCGGTACATGTCTTTGGCTGGAAAGACATTAAAGAAATTATACCCTTCTTTGATGCATGTCACCTGCGTTGCGCACTTACTATCTAACTGCGCTATGCGTGTGCGTGCTCATTTTAAAAATATTGATGTAGTAATAGCATCGATCAAGGCAGAAACAACCAAAAACAAAGATCGCAAGAAAAATTTTCATGATGCTGGTGTGCCAGCTCTTCCTGACCCTGTAATTACAAGATGGGCAACTGGGCTTAGAGCTGTCTTATATTACAGTGAGGGCCTTCCAGCTGTTCGTACCATTGTCAACAATTGGACAAGTGCTGGCCTCTTAGTCAGCAGAGCAAAAGACGCTATCAATGTGGAAGATTTGATGCCGGACTTGGTTAAAATAAATCAATACTGGACTCTAGCAGCCAACGTAGAGTTCTTAGAAAGAAGTGCCTGCACGATAACCGAAGCATACGGACTGCTGAAGAATATGCAATTCGATGATGATCCGAGCGCAATTAAAAATTACATTAAAAAACGACTATCCAACTATGATTTAAAAACAATAATAAACTGTACCAACTTGACAATTGACCCAACAAGCTACGCACTATTGCAACCTCTGCTGCTGTTGAGAGGTCGTTTTCTATGCTCAGTAAATTACTGAGAAAAGACAGAAATTTTGATGTTAAGAACGTAAAAAAATATATGATGCTGTATTACAATAAAAAGTCCTGGTAATTATACTGTGTGGCTTTCGTTAAAAACGTCATAGACAGACTGTTAACGTACAGTACAGTTGCGATAACAACGCATTTTTTGTATTAGACACTAATTGATACTGGTACAAACAATGACTCGTTATCCTAGGTTTTAACGTCATGCATTGCTTTGCTGCATTAGCTTCAAGACTGAGTGATTGAGAAAATGTTTAAAGTAGGCTACCTTCTTCTTTAAAAAGTTATGTAAATTTCGGATTATAAAACATTTTTAATCAAAAAAGTGGAAAAAGACATAAATAATAGGCGAAAGCGGTAAGGTCAAAATAAAGTCAAAATTTTGCTAAAATAAAGTCAAAAATATATGTTTTTAGGTCAAAAAAATGGCCCTACTCATAAGTCAAAAACTGCGGATTTTGAAAAACTTATCTTAGATTGTTACGTCATCGTGATGTCACCAACCCCTTTACGACACTCACCTCAGGGTGGTGATCACTTTAGCCAAGTTTCATGTTTGTAAGTCCAGTAGTTTCGGAGGAGTTATAGCACACAGACCTTACCACGCACACACAGAATTGTGCTTTACAGCATACACTAACTGGTTCTGCTGACGTCGCCCAAAGGATCCCATCAGTAATACTGAGATCAACAATATCGATTCACCCGGCCAAGCCGCCTTCACCCAATGGATAGTCGGAAAACAGCATATAAAGTAATATTTTTTGACACAGCCATAGATTTTTAAAAGGGGTAGATTAAACAAAAAATATGGGGGTTTCGGATAGCTGCTACTTCCAAAGTTTCTCGTGTTTCTGGCTACATCTTGCTGGCCCTGATTCCAACGTAGGCCTAATTTGTAACTGGACCTGCTCAAAATTGAAGCGACCAATAATTTTACGAATGCTCATCCGCTTATTTTACCACTTGCATCAAAGCATAAATGTAAAGCTGCGGGGGAGGAAGGGTACCAAAATGGGTGCTGTGTAACTCCTGAAATAAACTAATAAATATTTGACATACAGCTTATGAGGTTTTGTAATTCTATGCCTATTTGTTCGGGTTAAAATCTCTGACTGCGCACATGTTGCTAGGCTCTGGCATAATTGTAGCTAAGGGAAGAGCAAACTAACCCCAAATCAAGTACTTACAGTTATTACAGTTTGTAGTTTAAGGGTATAATCCTTGGACAAGGATTTTGCACTAAAGATGAGGATAACTTTTGTGATTCCTGTGAGATTTCATATAAAGATTGTTAATTTGTTCAGCTTTGCTGCATTTGATTAATTTGTTTCAGAGGTTAAGATCACTCAGGCTCGCGACAAGATTGTAGAAAAAGTAATGTAACTTGCCGTTGCCTTACTTAAAATCAGGTTTTTTGACCAACCGCCATGACAATACTGTAATGCAGTAGTTCTCAAACTGTGTGTTGCGACGTCCTGGTGCATTGTTATAATTTCCTAAGGGCGTCGCGCAATGACTTGGTATTGTGCCAATAGTCATCGATTTATTCCGTCAAAAGAGTTCTGAACGTTGGCTTCCATTTTACTTTTTTTAAATGCTTAATTAAGTGTATATTTGCGACTGTTGTTAACACACTGCTGTGATTATTGACTCGTTACTTGAGAATCAATTAGTACAGTTTCAACTTAAATTTACGCAAAATAAATGAAGACCAAAGCAGTCAGTAGCATAATCGAGGAGCAGGATCGATGAGTTACAACCTCTGAAGAACCTAATATCATGATTGAAGATGACAGATCTAAAACATAATCTCACAAGGATTACGACAGTTATTTAGATTTGGGGTCACTTTTATCTTGCAGAACGGCGAGCGAAAACCTCAGGTTGCTGTTTGTTGCGTCGTGGATCTACAAAGTTTGTTTCAAATGCCTCGCATCGAAAAAAGTTTTGAGAGCCACTACTATAATGTATCCATCTTTGTTAACTGGCAGCATATGAATTGTTTGCTTTTAGAATAAAAGTGAACTGAAAGTACCGTGTTACCCCGAAAATAAGACCTGTTCTGAAAATAAGATCAAGCATAAATTTTCGGAATGATTTTAATACAAGTCCTATCTTTGAATTAAGCTTTAATTGGTCGCAGGAAATAACGACGTCGTAAAGGTAGATCAGGACATAACACGCTGTAGCAACGAGACACATGAACCTAGCAACAATACGTGATTGCTTGATTTTTAGATTAATAATTTAACATTGCCAGATAGTTTAACATTTGCATATTCAGAAATCTCATAATTCTCTACTTTGAGACTTCGGTTTTTGATAGATGAAAATAAAAGACTTTCCCCAAAAACAAGCCCTAGTGTCATATTTTGGAATGAAAATCAATATAAACCCTGTCTTATTTTCGGGGAAATACGGTACATGCGTAGCTTGCTGCCTGCTGCTTTTTTCACTTCAATTTCACCGAAACACATTATGACATCATAGAGCAAATTTGAAAGCGTGCAGGAAATAACGTAAAGCAACATGTTTTAGAACAGGGGCCACCAACCTTTCTTGGACCACGGGCTACTTTTTGAATGTTGATTAAAGTGGGGGCGCACTTATCCTAAAGTTTGCAACATCCCGGACTTGATGTTCGATCTATTTTGTATTGGCAGGCGGTGTCATTACATATCTGTTGCCATTACGTTGGTGGCCGATGTCTCGCAACCCTAGGCTACCTTTTTTTTTGAAGCCACCATCGACTTTTGAAAAAATTTTGAGAATATTTTAAAACAAGCTGGCGGGTACCTCATATTGCCTTCACGGGCGACATGGTGCACGAGGGCAGACGGTTGGTGACCCCTGCTTTAGAATGCTTAACCCTTTGATGGATAATGTAACACATATGTTGCATGATTGTTAATTGTTACACCTTTATGACGCAATAACCATTTTTCTGAAATTCATTGTAATTTTGTTATTACCACACAATTACGGAATTGTCTCAAATTTTATGAATTAGAGCCTTATTATCCTCAAAGGGTTAAAATGCTTAAAAGATATACCTGCTGCTGCGTCGTTTAATCACCTTGCATTGCAGTAAAATTATTTTATCGAGAGCATCTTGTTGATTCCTCTTAAAAAGCTTTAAATCTCATTTCTGAGGTTAGTACTTTTTGAGAAAATGACCAAAACAAATTGTGCAATCACGCGTTAGGTCAAACATCACTTTAGACCCCAAAAGAATAAAATTTTTGCAAGTTGGTAAGTAGAAAACCGGCTTTCGTTTGAGCAAGAAAACCGTTTTCTTCTGTCAAGAAATGCAAACTTTAAAAAACTATTTTTAATTGTGACGTTACGAACCTTCTTAGGACACTCACACCAAGGAGGTGATCAATCGTTCCAAGTTTGATGTTTGTATGCTCAGGAGTGTTAAAGGTGTTAACACAACAGACAGACAAAAAGAATTGCGCTTTTTAGTATAGATTGCCTGTTTTCTTTCCTAATTTTATTTGAAACTAAGAATTTCTTTCGCCTACAAAAGGACTCTTTAATTTAACTAGTAGCACAATAGGGTTTTAAAAAAAGCAATCGCAAATTGTTCAATCTGGAGATCAAGAATTTATGAACTCTAACAGTATAGCATGTTGGCATCATGAAAATGCAAAAACGTCAATAGGAAAGTAAGATGTTTACAGATGTAAACTTTCACGACACTCTTTGTTACTCAAAAATTTATTTCAAATCATCTCCCACTATGCTGTTGTGAATGTAATTACACAAAAGATGCTGTATGGCGGTAACAAAATACAAACTGTGGAAAAGTAGTGGCCCTAAACCGCTACTTCTACTTGGCAAAGAGATTTTCTCTTTACCGGCATTACCGCTACTAATACAATCTCAAAGCAAAGACGGCGAGGAATAAAATTTTATAAGTCGCATCAAGTAGGATTTGTGGAAAATTTCGGATTTAGCAGTGGATCAGGTTTCCAATTTTTCAAAAATAACAGGATCACGTCTGGATCAGGAGTGAAAAATTTTTGTAAAATAGTTAAATTAGAAAGGCGATAATTTAAATCAGAAACACGTCGACGTGATGGTGTAGTGGCTAGAACGTCCGCTTTGCAGTCGGTAGACCTGGGATTTATTCCCTTTGTTGAGTGATACCAAAAGACTTATTCACAGCTTTCCTGCTTGGCGCTCAACATTTAAGAGATGTTGTGGAGAACAAGCCGGCAAGCTCACATGTTGCGTCTTTGGGCAAGGCACTGAATGGGATGACCCCACCTTTATGTGGAAGACAGGTGGCCCAGTTTTCCCTCCGAAAAGAGGGTTGGTGATAGGAAAGGCATCCAAACGTAAAAATAAAATGCCATGTAACACAAAATCATAAATTTTCCGCTGTGGAGACCCCTAATTGGGAAAAAGCCAAAAGACTGCAGTTAAACCAGAAACACATTGGCAGAACATCAGAAATTAGTGTATTTAAGAATAGTGAATTAGTTATCGCTTTTGTACTAATGGTCAAGATTTTTTTTCACAAATGCTTTTGCTTATACCAGCCCTTAATTTAAAGCTAATCTTTACTCTTACAGCAAAGAATTATAAAGCAATTTTTGTTGTTGTTCTGTTTCAGTAAAGCATTTGGGATTCAAATTTATCACATTAAGGGAGGCTGGTAACATTCACGTTTAAATGTTGCTATGTACTATTTTCCAGAGTCCACAATGTGATAAATTTTAATCTTGTCATTCAAACAAATCCAGCTTCATTGTTCAGTTGTCAGACCTGGGCACATTTAAACGTCTACTACTACATTTAATGCTAGACCTTTATATTAGACAAAAAAGTAAGATCCCTTGGGCTATACAGTATGTTATCAAAAAACATGGGAAATGCATGCAAGCTTTGTGAGTTATGAAAGGGCATGTCAGTCAAGGTAATGTTGATTATGATTGTAAGTAAGTAAGCCAGTGGCTGTATGGCCAACAACAAAGATGTAAAATAGGTTGAAAAGTTAGCTTTTAGGAGTCGGCCCTGGATCAGGATTCAGGTATATTGCCCGTAACAGGAGCAGGATCATTATGCAGGAGTTGTGCGTTCAGATCAGGATTGAATTCGGACCCTAAATTTGACGACTCCGTCCAACCCTGTCTCAAAGTAGCGGCGATACCGTGCCCGCTATTTCAAAAGTAGTCCGTTGGTACCCACCTTGGAGTTTGGGTTTCTTAGCGAGCGTGTTTGATTGCCAATTGTTCAAAGTTTGCTTTATAGGTTGAATGACAAATCATAATGGCGATCTGAAGAATTCTATTTTTTAATGTTCAAGCTACATCGTAATGCCGATTTGCAACCTCAATGCATATCACGTTATTAAAGCATTTAAAGTGTGGTGAATAATGGAATCGATTTGTTGTCAAATAATTATTCTAGCCATCGGCTTTTAAGAACTCATTAGCGATACGAGAAGAGCGTTAGACAGGAAAAATTTTAACTCTTTAAGTGGCGCATACTTTTCGCACATCTATGGCCGCTGATGCCGAGCACTTTTGAGCTTTTTTGTCACGTCTTGTCTCAATGCATATAACTGATACTTAGTCATTTTATAACGCATTTGTTTCGTTTTGGCTTCTATGTTCAGCAATTACTGAGAAAGAAGCACCCATTAAAAAGGTTTACTGAAAGAAAAAGCAAAAAATACGTTTATTTAAGCTTAATAAAATCTATTGGCACTTAACTCATAGTTGACGTAGACTTGCGTCATAAATGCACTTTATGTGTAAATCATGATTTGCCGACTCAAGCGATCAGCTTAGCTGACCTTCTAACATTATTTTCCGGTCAACTTATTTGCTGTTTTGCAGTAATTAAAGAGAAATCTCTTTACAATTTGTTATTTTGAAATTTTTCAATTTTCCAGACTTATTTTCCGCTGCTAACCATTCTACGCGCGCAAATTAATATCTGGCTTAGCCTAAATCAAGGCACCACCAAAGAAATTTGCGTGGTAATTATTACTCGCCGGTAAAAAGAAAGCTAAGACTTAATTTTTACATAAATATCTGTCAAAAATTTGTCAGCAAGTTTGTGCTCGCTTTTATAGTTCAAACAAGCTGAGTATGTCCGCAAAATACTGTAACTGAGAAAACTTTCCAACTGTAACCATGTATTGATAAAACGCTTTTTCGCTAAAGCTTCCACCCATTTGTGAACAATTTTTCTTCGCAAAATGCCAACAACTTACTATTGAATTAACCGCGTGTCGCGCAGAGTCAGAAAATAAACTTGAGTAGCAGCTCTGAAGCAAGAATTACCTTCATTAAACTTTTGATGAATTACGAGAGCAGAACAGCGACAATTTGCATAGCGTCACTAGAGAATTACAGGCATATAAAAAAAACTAGTTATCTGCACGATTAACATTTTACTTTCAGCTTAATTGTATTTTTTTCGAGCAATGTTTCAAGTGCCTCAATTAGAATTACCTTGAAGACAAAATTATTGCATGTTCTAAATAACAGCATTGAATAGTTTTAGTTATTACCTGCAAGCTAATTCTTTTCTGTATCTTGCATTGTCATCCAATGCTTCTTGCAAAGTCATCGCTGTGTGGCGTCTTCCAAGTGGTCTGATCGCTTTTAATCGAGCGTTGGTCGCTCTTGTGCTCGATAAACGTCTCCAACGTTGCATCTCGTTGTTTATACCAGATATTTGCTAAAATTCACCAAGATATTTAAACTTCACAGCGACAGCGCTTGACGCCAAGGCTGCAATCGCGTTTTCAAAAAATTTTTGGCGAATATTTGTAGCGGTTTGATGTTGTTTCACCCCAACGAAAGCAATTTTCCCTGGTCAGTGTTTGTGGCAGAAATTCAACACAGCAAGGGTGCTTCCAGCGACAAGCACAATGCAACAGCGAGACCGGCGGTACAACGAGGCCGTTAGCCCGCATTACCGGTTGATCTTCCAAAAAAGTTTTTGAGTTAATTGCACCTCCCAAAAACAACCTGTATCTTCTCGCAGCTACGTGCCATGCTTCCTGAATTACGGCTTTATTTGGGTGAAAACAATAGAGCTTGCGCAAAACGTTCCCCTCCTGAGGTAAATCACCGACAGCTCCGAAACAAATTTGAAAAAGAAAACACGAGTTGTGCTTGTAAGTGCTGCTAACGGTGAGTAGCATGCGGCAGCACTTTGCTCCATTTCGCAACAAAACATTTTGAATCTTCGTGATTGACGTGCTATGATTAGTGGTTGATAAATGGCATGGCAACAGTTTTTAAAAATTTTGAGTCGGCGGTTTTTTAATCCTCTCCGAGTGACAAGGATTCTACACTTCAAACAGAGCCATCTTTTTCACACCGCCACAGTCCAACTGATGAAGCGTGGCAAAGATTGGTGAAGCGTGAAAGTTTTTGGAACCTTATATCAACAAAGGTCTTCGTCTTGACTTTATCTCAAAAAGGTTTAATTTTGGCAAAAATTTAGGTGACTTTTTGGGACCTATTAAATATCTTTTCAATGTTACCTCCAAAATGCCTAAGTTTAGAAAAATTTAGAATGGAGTATTAGAAGAGGGTAAATAAATAAATATTTTCTTAAACACAAAATAAGAAGTCTCCTTTAGATTTAAGCCATTAACTATTTTCATGCAAATATGTGGCGGGGTTTAAAAAAGACGATTGAGTATCCATATTTCCATCATTGAAATGGAAATATGGATACCCAGGTTAGACAAGTTCGGAATATGTGCACCAAATGAAAAACAAAACTTACACTTAAAGAATTTCTCTCTCTGGATTGGTGATGGAAGCTGGCAGCGTTGCGAGAAAATCCTTTGGAGGGCGACATCGATATTCTGGAAGTCAGGGGAGCGGCGCTAAAGAAAAACCGTGGCTCAAGTGGAACAATTAACCTCTGAGTAGGACGACTTGATTGCGAAAAATCTGTAATATTTACTGGGGCTTAGAATTGTTCGGATTTTGAAAAAAATCTTTCAAATTCTACGAGGTCGCAGTTTTTCTTATTACTTGGACCAAAGAAAAATACCTGCTAAAAAAATTTCGAAATTCGATTTTGTTCATCTAGCACATCACGCTTTAGTTTTCTGCTGTAATTTCAAAAAAGCGAGAATTTCAATTCACACAAGAAACCTATTTTCCTTAATTTTTCGCAATCTGGCGTCATTTTTATACCAAATTAGATGGAATATTTGCTCGTATCAACCGAATTGCACGCCAGCGAAGTATTGCATCAATACAAGTGTAAGTATTTATGCTGACGTCAGCACTGGCTACCAACTTAACCCATCTTATAGATATGTTGTCGGTTTTAGGGCAAATGAAACTGAAGTACAATAAAATATTGCATTGTGGTAACGTAACTCTACGTATTGACGAATATTTCCTGTGCAGATAATTCGTATCTGCTCGTTACATAAATTTTGCAATGAAAGCTACTGGCCGGCTTCGTTGACGTCGCCCAAAGGATCCCATCAGTAATATTGAGATCAACAATATCGGTTCACACGGCCAAGCCGACTTCACCCAATGGATAGTTTTGAAAGCAGCAATAAAAAGCCAATATTTTTGACATAGTCAAATCTCGTTCCGAAATAAAACTAACGTATAGCTACGTTGTGTAATTTCACACATAAGTGATTGTTCCGTAATTTCAGAAATAAGCTATCAAATATTTGACATTTTCAATATTTGACTTTTCGTAACTCTATGCTTATTTGTGTGACTTCAAATCTCTCGTCGTCATCGTCGTTTGAGCTATCGTGCTAAGCATCATGCAGCGAGATGTACATACACTGCGTATGAGCTCATTCTTTGTTAGCGGGTCTTTAGTTACACTAGGGCCACCACGACGGGTAGACTGCTTGGCCTCACCACCTATCTTCCACATGAAGATGGAGGCATCCGGGTAAGCGTCTTGCCCAAGGACACAACAAATAAGCTTGCTGGCTTGTTCTCCACACTTTCCCTTTTGTGCTGAGTATCAAGCAGGGAAGCTATGAATACAATTTTTTAAAGTCTTTCGGTATGACTCGACTTGGGGAAATGAACCCCAGGTCTACCGACTGCGAAGCGGACGCTGCAACCACTGTGCTATCGCACCGGTTTTCAAATCTCTGACCGCGCGTATATTGCCAGCTCCTGGCATAATCGCAGATTGGGAAAGTGCAAACTAACCCAAACTCAAACACTTACCGTCAAATTATTACAATAGGTTAGGTTTTGATTAAAGTGAATAATCCATGGACCAGGTTTTTGAGCTAAAGATGCGGAGAACTGATGTAATTCCTGCATCAGTTCACACAAAAAATCGTCAATGTATTCAACTTTTCAACATTTAATTAACATGTCTTTGAGGTTAAAACCCGTCAGACTTACGTCACGACTACACAAAAGCACTGTAATCTGCCATTGCATTGCAAAAAACTGACGGTTTTTTCAGTAATATATTAAGGATTTCAAGGACCTGAGGCAAGATTTCATGAGAGGCCCCTATTGGGCTAAATACTTATTGGAGACCTCTGTTTTTTTTTACTTTTGAAGATTACTTCCCATTCGAAGGTCTGAAATAGGTAAATTTGTAGCAAACTAAGGTTTCTGCCCTAAAGTGAGGCCTTCTTTTTTTCGGAGATCATGACTGCTTCGATGAGATGAATGAAAAAAACTTGTTTAAATTCAGGGTTTCAGCTCAAAACTTGTCGGTGGAGACTTTTTTGAGATCACCAATAATTTAAAGGGACCAAAAATCCACTTATAGAACCAATCTGAAAAGAAAGCCCCAAAGAAGGGAGACTCGAGGCAACTATCTCACTTTTTTCACCCTAAATCCACGACGGGGTTTTTGATTTACCGCTATGTTAGTACCATCATGTATCCATTTTCATTCACAGGCAGCATACTATTTGTTGTTATTATCAAAACAACAGAGAATAAAAATTTAAAAGTAGCTTGCTGCCTGACGCTTTTTTCACTGTAATGGTATCACAGCGTTATGACATCGTAAAGCCAGTTTAAAGTATTCAAGAAAAAAAGAGAAGAAGCTTGCTTTACAATGATCACAAGGTCACAAAAATTATGGCTGGTTGTATCATCAATTTAGCATAAATCGTTGAATAAATCTTTTTGTCGGAAGCACCTTGTTAATATCTCCTGAAAAAGCTTTTATTCGTATTTCTACGACCAGTAGTTTTAAAGAAAACACACCATACAAATTGGGCAATTAAGAGTTAACTGTGATGTCATCTTACACCCTAGCGGGGTAAAATTTTAGAAGATTGGTAGATTGGGGGCTGGCTTTGTTTTGAACAAAAAACAGTTTTCCTCCGTCTTGTAATGCAAATTTAAAAACTTATCTTTGATTACGACATCATGACATCACGAACTTCTTTACGACACGCATCCCGGTTTGGCAATCAGTCGTGCCTTAGTTTAATGTTTCTACACCCGTAGTTTTGCAGAAGTTGCAACACACACACTCATACATACACACAGACACACGGAAAAAATCGCGCTTTGTAGTACACATTTCTTATCATTGCCCGTTGGCTTCGGAAAGAAGCGTCATCTCACATTATCGTATTTTTTCATGCGTATGAGCTCATGCTCTGTTTGCATGTCTTTCGTCAGACTGGGCCACCACGACGGGTAGACTGCTTGGCCCTACCACCTATCTTCCACATGAAGATGGAGGTGTCCGTTAAGTGCCTTGCCCAAGGACACAATAAACAAGCTTCCCGGCTTGTTCTCCACACTATCCCTATAATGCTGAGAGCCAAGCAGGGAAATTGTAAATAGTACCATTTTTTAAAGTCTTTCGGTATGACTCGACTTGGGGAAATGAACCCCAGATCTATCGACTGCGAAGCGGACGCTGTAACCACCCCGCGGTTATGTCGCGATGGCGTAGTAGTTAGAGCGTTCGCTTCGCAGTCGGTAGACCTGGGGTTCATTTCCCCAAGTCGAGTCATACCAAAAGACTTTAAAAAATGGTATTTGCAGTTTCCCTGCTTGGCGCTCAGCATTATAGGAATATTGTGGAGAACAAGCCGGCAAGCTTGTTTGTTGTGTTTTTGGGCAAGGCACTTAACGGGATGCCTCCATCTTCATGTGGCAGACAGGTATCTACCGGTCGTGGTGGCCCAGTGTAACTGAAGACTTACAAACAAAGCATGAGCGCTAACGCAGTGTATATATAGACCTTCCTGCTTAATGCTCAAAACATATAACTCAAACCACGAAGAACTCATCCAAAGCTTGGGAGCATACAAATATGTAACTTGATTCATCACCACCCGGGTTGGGTGTCATCCGGAGATTTCTACGTCATCATGACATCATAATCAAAGATAATTTTTGAAATTTGCATTTCTTGACACAGTAAAACTGTGTTTTGCTCAAACAAAAGCCAGCCCACAACTTACCAACTTCAAAAATTTTATCATTTTGGAGTATACAATGACGTCACAGCTAACGCTTGATTGCACAATTTTTTGTCTGTATTTTCTCAAAAACTGCTGATCATAGAAACGCATTTAATAGTTTTTTTTGGGAGGTATCAATAAAATGCTTTCGATAAAATAATCTTCAACAATGAAAGCTTAATTGATTATGCAGCAACAGATTTTTTTTTCAACATTTCAAGCTTTCTAAGCATGCTTCTAGTCTTTTTTCCCGTGCAGTTCTAACTCGCTCTATGATATCATAAAGCTGTCTGGTACAATCAACACTTTCATTATATTTTGCTTTTGTCACCAGGCATCCTTTAACTTCTCAATATAGCTCTTCTGGTGTAATCGAAAGTTTAAATGAACTTTATTTAGATTTAAAATCTAAATAAAGATCATTTAAACTTTCGATTACACCAAAAGAGCAACACTTTCATTATCAGTGATCACCATATGATGACTTTTTAAAAATTGCTGAATTTTTACATAATTAATGTACTTAAAAACTGATTTGTGACCTCATTCCCTAACCGATTTTCAAAAATGTTTTAACAAGTTAAAGGCTATGTAAAGGCAGTTTTGATGATTTATGACACTAATCTTTACTATTAGTTTTTATATTAAGAAACTAAACTTTACAACCTGCAGTGTCACTGTTTACCTCCACCAAAGAGTGGTAAGCTGAGTAAGAACAGGTAATTTTATTATGCAAATGTTATACTGAGGCGCTAACAATTAGCGTTGTTTGGAAGCGGAGAAAATTTGCTTTCCAGCAATATGTTACTCTTATTAGTTAGGGCTGAGGATTAGTTTGTAATGGCTCAAAATTTTCCTACGAGACCTAAGAAACTTGCAATTTAAAAAAAAAGTTCTTCTGTTTATGTTGACTATTTTTTCTCCACACCATGGTTCTTAAAAATATCCGTCTATATTTTCAAAGATTTATTAAAAAATGAAGTCTCTAAAAATTTTGCAATACTGACTTTTTCAAGTAAAAAATATATTTTCACGCTTCCAAATAATGGAAAATGCAAGGCCTCCTTGGTTACGCATAAGCAATGAACAGAGCACAGAGACCTACGTTGTAGCCAGGACCTTGAGATTACAAATTTCATTGCAAAAAGAAGAGCAGCAAGCTGTGAAATACGCTTACTACGTAATATCTAATTTTTGTACTTCTCAAAACAAGCGCTACTTCAACGTCGCCATTCCCCAGTTTCGCTTAAGTTGTTTCGCCGATGGCTACTTATTTAAAAGACGAGAGATCGGCATCATGGCAATAATGGCTATGCCTGTTCTGTCCATAATGTTTTTGATGTGATCACTTTTTGAAGCACACTTGAATTTGACATTAACCTTTCGTTACATCCACAAAACAAACCCTTGGGTATAGGCGGCGCAGCCGGCAGAACCGATATTCTTGCTGGGGAGACTTGCGGCAATATTCTTAAGATGGGGACCCTGCGGGCAACGCCGGCAGATTTGATTAGTAGACAAATATAATTTATAGGTGATAATATTTCTTTGGTTAGAGAAGTTGTGTTAATTGTATATTGGCATTGGTAATAATCAATTAAGGACAGTTTGTCTGCAATATGTCGATTTCAGATGCCCGTGCAGTAAAAAAAAGAATTGAAACCAGATCAAAAATACACCAGCAACTACTTTTTGGTAAGAAAATCAGTAGAAAATATATCTCACAATAAACTTCCAACGCTTGGTAACGCTTTTCGGCTTCTGCTATGCGTGAGAGAGACAAGTCAAAAAATTGCCACCTTAGATAGTCATCTTAATCCTACAGTAAATGGAGTCCTCCTAGTTTGGGCAAAGGCAACTGTTAAAACAACAAGAAAAAGGAATGCGCAGCACCAGCTGAAGAATAAGTGAGCCAGTTAGATATCATTTGTAAATTTAAAAACCGAAATAGTGCTCCCTTAGAAAATAATCGAAGACTGTTTCAAAGTAGTTTAGACGAACTCTGAGATGTCGGAGCAGCTGATGCAATTGAAACAATGTGAAAAAATTGTTTACTCACGCCAAAAGAAAAACAAGAAAATATATAATTTTAAGTTAATCAACAGAAAGAAAGAAATGTAGCAATGACTGGTAAAGGCAAGATACAGGGTGACCAAAAAAACTGGCCCCCCTCACACTTTATGTGATATATCCTTTATTTATTCACCGATTGCCCTTATTTTCCAGGACATGGCAAAAGCAACAACCGTGAATACACCAATACCCCAGTCGGAGCTGGGACAAAGAATACACTGCGTTAAATTTTAATACAAGATAGGCTCGTTTAAGAAAACCCAGGACAATTTCCTGCATCAGTTCGAATGTGAAAAGGCTCCATCCAAAAGTAGAATTCAGAACTGGGTGGATCACTTCGAGAAGTATGGGACTGTGGAGAACCTCAACGCTGCCAGTGATAACCGTCCAAGCCACTTGCGACTTCCCAAGAAGCGGAGAGCTGAGCTGGTCGAAAGTGTGAGAGAGTCTCTCCAGCAGAGTCCGAGACGCGCTGTGCGTAAGCGAAGTCAGTCCCTGGGTATGTCCCGTGAGACTTGCAGGAGAGTGCTGGTAAACGATATCAGGGCTTACCCATACAGAATACAGACGAAGCAGACCCTTACAGCCTCAGACAAGAAGCAGAGGAGCGCTATGGCAGTCAAGATGCTCGAGAAGATCGAGGAGATACCAGATTTCCTTAATCGCCTTTGGACCTCAGATGAAGCCCACTTCCATCTTGACGGAAAGGCGAACTCCAAGACAAATGTCTTCAGAGGGTCCTCCAGACCCAATAAAGTAGCCACCAAGCCTCTGCACTCTCCTAAGTGCATGGTGTGGGCTGCAATCTCCGCCAGAGGCATCATCGGACCAATGTTCATCGAAGAATCTGGCGCAGCGGTGGCAGTCACCAAGGAGCGGTATGTGGAGGTCCTCAAAACCTTCAAGAGTGAGCTCCAGACCCTCTATCCGTTGCTCATGAGCAAGTTCTGGTTCTAGCAAGACAGAGCAAGTTCTCACATCTCAAACCTGTCCCGAGATTGGCTGAAAGAGAACTTCGGAGGCCGAGTGATCAGTCTCAAGACTGATTTTGAGTGGCACCCCATAGCCCGGACCTAACCCCCCCCCCCCACATTTTTTTCTTTGGGGCTATCTTAGAACAGAGTGTACGCAGGAAAACCCAGAACCATCACGGAACTCAAGGAAGCTATCAGGGAGGAGATGAGAGCCATTTTCAAGTCAGTCTGTAAGGACGTCATGGACAACTTTGTGCTACGCCATAAGAAAGTCACGGAGCTAAATGGAGGCCATCTAGAGCACATGCTGTAGAACGTAGAAAAAAAGGCCAAAGACCCTAGTGTTTTGATGTGATGTTTGAACATAATATACTAGTTATGACCAAAGGTTCGTTTCATTTAGACGAAACACTAAGAAACGGGGCCTAATTAGAGTAGGGGCCCGTTTTTTTGGGTCACCCTATATTCTAACAAGCGACCAGAAAAATCATAAGCGTTTTGAACGTAAGCACACCCCGAAAACTGAAATTGTAGCACTGTCTTTTGTTTTTGTTTCACGCGCTGTATGTTCAGGCAACGCAGAAAACTTACATTTTTGAGTGATCTCGTAGTGAATCAGTTTTTGAATATGAACCAAAAACTCCTGGTGCTAGCACATCCAATTACAGTGAATAATTTATATTGAATGCGCCACAAAATTTATTAAATGATTCAAAAAAATTTGAAGTTACAAACATCTGCGATAGATTAAAAATCATTAATAGTGTTGCTATCACAATTATGCCACAATTTCTCAAAGCCTGCGGAGAAAATCATCATAAATTTTGTTTGTCTCATTCTTCAGCACACAAATATCGAATCGCTAATCGATTGAAAGTATCCGACACTGATAATAAATAAATATATGGAAAATCCACCAACGTACGTGGCTATTTTCTAAGGTGGCAAGCTAACCGTAAATGGATTAGAAGGCAGCCATAAAGTCCTTTGTACATTGACGTCTAGTTCTCCTGGTTATGCAGATTGAAAGCTACTGGCTGAGTAAAAATTACAACATGCAACTAGTAAAGCTCAAGCAGAAGGAACCTTTGATATACTTGAAGTTTGGAATATAAAAGATGCAGAAGCCATGTTAGTTTTTGATACCACTGCAAGCAACAGCGGTTGGAAGGGAAGAGCAACCAAGCTAATAGCAACCTAATTGGGGGACAGCTTTTTTTTTCATTCATATCGCCCTTACTTTCATGACTTGATTGTCACAGCAGTGTACAAAGAAATACTTGGAGTGAAAACGACAGATCCGAAGAATATTCTATTTAAGAAATTTAAAGCAATTTGGAAGATTATTGATAAATCTCAGGATATCACAACACACTGACTTTGAACTCAAACTCCTGGTTACAGTGAAAAGCAGTCTAAATGTGAAAGGATCTTGAAGATATTTTGGCTTGCGATGAAAAGCATAATAAGTTATTCTTGATCCGTAGTCATTTTATAGAATGCGCCAAAAATTCTCTTTTGGGTTTAAATGGTAATTTAGAAAAGGATAAACCAGTCAAAATGCAAACCGGCGCTGCCTACGCTGCAAGATGAATAAGCCAAGTGCTATACTGCCAAAATACGTACTAGTGATCAAATCAAATATCATATAGTGAAGAATTTCTTCAACAATTAAAACGGGTAGTTATATTTTTGGAATTGTTTTATGTTGCTGCGTGGCTGCGTGCAAGCATTGACTGTGATGCCGCTTTAAATAGTTTTCTTTTTCTGAAGACATGTTCAAGCACGAAGAGTTGGATGCGCAAGTGGCTGGAACTGCATTCAACAAGCTTGCAAAAAGCAAACGGTATTTGCAACACGAAACTGTTATTACTATTGGTTCAGTGACCACTCAACCATTAGGTCCATCACAAATAGGGTGAAACATGAAATGGCTCGAAACTTTTGAAAATACCTCAGGGAGACGTTTTTCGCCAAGGATTGCCAGTTTCAAACAAACCATTGAATTCAGAAATAAAACCGATGGATTTTCTTATGCCCAGAATGGTGGTATTGTATTTTATGCGCTTGACCTGAGCTATGACAGGTTCACAAACCGCCATCACTCTGACCAAGCTTCGAATCGTTTCAAAAACCTAACACTTTATTAATTTCAGTAAGGTTGTGAACGATGCTGCTAAACAAAACGTTGAACTGCACGTTTTTGCAATTTTAGCGATTTTAGCGATTATTCAACGATTTTAACTGATATATGGGAAGAATGTGCTCACATTTTGCAAGCTGTGAAGAAAAATCAAAGGCTATACTGATTTTTGTAGGATAACAACGCAAAAGTAATGTTTGCGAAACTACTAATTGTTTTTACAAATTTGTTTCGTAGCTATAGGAAAGAGGGGAGAGGCTAGACCGCATGACTCTCAAATTTTTATCTTTCGATCGTACAAATTTTGAATGACGTAAGCTCAATTCAAAATATTGAAAAATTAAGAGATTTTCCCTCGGAAATTTTCCGATAGAAGGCCTTTGATTTTTATATTGCTAGTGCATGCATTAGACAGCACAGCGCGTGGCACCTGAAGTAAAATTGTGTAAAATGTGTCACTGCACAATTGTGCATTGCTTGCTGTAATGTAGTGATCTCCAGATTCTTCGTCTAGGCTAAAGGCTTGACATATGATCAAATCAATCAACGTTATTACTTTTAGCTTTTTTGCAACCTGCGACTGATCTTATAAAAAGTTTCATGTTGTTTACGTAAGCGTTGCAGCAGATTTTGCAAATCTAATTTATGAATTAAAATTGTATGTAGCACGATAGGCTACCGCTTGTTAAATTAGCCAACCAGTATTTTAATTTCAAACTTATTTCTGTCATGTCATGAAATTGGTTATGTCTCAAAGCACATTACCCCTTGTAGCGGTTGAGTGTAGATACTTTGACATTTTTTGCTTTTTAAAAATTGCTGAAATGTGTTTACTGATTGCAAAAATCTATATCAATTCTCTAACTCAAGAACTGTTTTTATTTTGAGAGTATCAATACACACATTGAAAATGATTTTCCGTACTGAAAAATGGACGACACCATTAATACTTACACTTGTATAAATGTAGTACTAGCGCTAATGCATAATTCAATTGATACGAGCAAATATTTGATCTAATTTGGTAAATTGCGAAAAATTAAGGAAAATAGCTTTTTGTACTGAGGGGAATTATTATCGCTTTTCTGATTCAACGAAAATTTTAAGCGAGTTGTGCTGGTTAAAAAAGAGCAAATTTCGAAATTTTTTACAGGTATCTCTTTTTGGTCCATGCAATAAGAAAACTGCGACCTAGTAGAATTTGTAATTTTTTTAAAAGCTGAACAACCCTACTGCTGTCCCTCACCCTTCAGAAGCATTGAACAACGTAGTAGAAGTTGATTGACAGGAATTAAAAATTTTTATTGATTGACAAGAACGTTAAACCAATCCTTATCAACCTACATTGCAACAGAACACCTTGTTTCACATCTAGAAGTATCTGCACACTTCGGTAATATTTAAGATCAAAACCTCTCCCTTTTGAGATTGATTTCTAAAAAAAATCGTAAATATCCGCGTAAAATATCCGCTCTTTTAAATTAATCTTCAAATCTTTAAGAAAAATATTTTTTCCTAAAACTTTGAAGAGAAAGCATTTACTCCACTCTTCTTCGCCCAATCACATTAATGTATTCACAGAAAATTCTGCCACAAACTAAAATGTGCAATACACACGGTTGACAAGCATTAAATTCAACCTATAGTTGTTTGAGGTCCTATTCTAAGCCAGTTTAGTAGCTAGAGTCTAGAATTGATTCTGAGCTTGGCATATTCCATCTATTTATGGAAACATATTCATTGAAGGATTAAATAAATTTAATTTATTTTTTCAAAAATAAAAACACTAGGTCATTAAAAAGAACATTTTTAGAACAAAGTTACATAATCGTGGGTATCGTGGTCGAGTGGTTTGAAACGCCCTTTGTCCTTTGAATATTGTTCGCTGTACTTAAAAAAAATGAAATCAGAACCTTTTTTGATTTTTTAGAGATGAAACTACAAAAGTTCGGATTTTGCGTTGGATGAAAAGTAAACTTTTTTTTTCTTCTCGAAGTTCAATACAAAATGAGCAATATTTACTTAATTTTTGGGAAATCGGTTGGCGACAGAACTCACACATATGATGTGCCAAAACTTTTTAAAATGTTGGAATTTTTTGCTGAAAAATTGCCATTTTTAGAAATTTTTTTAGACCCTTCTTTGAAATTTTTACACATTTCAATTTGGAAACTGTGGTAATGTTGTATAAGCACTTTACGCCTGCTTTTTCACTTGCACTGCTTGCAATAGAAATGCACTGTGAATGCAGTTCGGGAAGCTCCTGAACGGTCCTGAAAACAATCAAGCTTTGTTACAACTGAATATCGGTTTTCTTGTCATCAAAGGATAAACTATGACGAAAAAAATTTTATTTCCAAGTTGCAAAAACATCTAATTTTTCAAACGGTGCCCCATTGAATGTCCTACACCAATTGCATTATTTTTGGTCAACAATTTAATTATGTGAAAACTGAAATAAACTGATAGAAATCCAAGTTGATGGTATGCAGTACAGCAGGGGTCGGCAAGCTTTTGCTAACTGTGTGCCGACTTAAGTTTTGAAATCGTTCAGTGTGCCAAGCTCATACATTTTAATACATTAATATACAATAAACCAGACATAGTCCATATATAGGGTTACCATATTTAGAAAAGCAAAATGCCGGACAATGGATGGCAACCTTGCACCAGGCCAAATTTATGGGCTTTTCAACTATTGTCAATACAAAATCGGCACGCTCAAAGGGGTGGTCTCCAAAAAAAAAAAAAAAAGGTCATCTCTTGATTCGCAGCGGGTTTGGTGTCATTCATAGGCCCAAACATGCAAAAATTTCTGCAATCACACAGGTGCTGACCTTTTTTTTTTTTTTGGAGACCACCCCTTTGGGTTTGCCGGATTTTCGATCAAAAAGTCGGGACAGGCCCTGAAAAAGCGGGACGTATGGTAACCCTATCCATAGGTGGCATTAGTATCTAATATTGTGTACGAATTCAATCACAACTACTGGGCTATTTTTTATAGACCGAGTAGCTCCGATTGGTGCAACTTCCGTGTGAATAATAAAAACATTTTGTGCAACTTGGGAAGGCTCTGCGTGCCATTGGAAATTGCTTGGCGTGCCAAGTGTGGCACGCGTGCCGTAGGTTGCCGACCCCTGCAGTACAGTACAGGCTTTTTGAGATATTGTTAGCTAGGTCAAACTAAGTTAGGCTAGGTCTACATTGGATTTATTTTCTGACAATGCTATTAGCTATTTGCTTCTTAAACTATCTTTGTTTTTACTCATTTAGCCATCGCCTCCATATTCAAAGAGCAGATAACAATTATTTACATTTGAAAGTCAATCTGACTTATTACAACTAAATAGTTTACTGCGTCAGTAGCCACTAAACTACAGCCCACCTTCAAATTACTGTAAAGTTATCTGCATTTACTTTGTCAAGCTAAAGCATTTTAAGGCTCGTGTGTTTGTCAAGATCCGCTGTGAAAAGTAGATTGGGTTTTATTAGGTTGTCCTGTAGACTAAATATACTCGGCCTACAGCCAAGCGTTCCCAAAGATTAGCTACCCCTCAAAAAACCTCAGAAAAAATTGCAATTGTTTATATTTCTGACTCGCTTTTGATTTGCATAATGGGAAAAGTCTTTAATCACAAACATTTAGTTTAGATGCGTTGTAAGAAAGGGATGTGAAAAGCTGATTTGTCGGTAGCAGAAAACAAACGTGCACAATCTTGCAAACCTACCCAACTCAAACCCAGTAGACGCAAAAGCGTAGCTAAAAGGAGCGATAGGGGCCATGCCCCAATTTTTTGCACCCGATCTGGAAATAAAAGTGTTTTCGGTTACAAGGTTTCCAAAACATCGATCTCCTAAAAAAGATTCATTAAACAAATTTTACTTAGAGATAACAAATTTGGGGTCAGAAAACTAATTTATAACTAAGTTGAGGTACTCAAGAACTGAAAAATAAATTTTGCCTCCCTCAAAAAAAAATTTCATGTGCTTATGGTAATAAACAGACCTGCACTTTTCCGGATAGAAAGTTTAAATGACAATGCCCGAGTATCAGACTACTTCAAAATTCATATTTTGAGCGGTAGGCGGTGTTATGTTTTGATACAAAAAAAATTAAAATAAACATGAGAAAACCACGATTTATGATAAACTGATAGTAATAATAGCAACAGTTCAGTCTTCCAGCTTTGAGTAGGCAAGAAATTGTAGCACAAAGTATAGGTTGATGTTTAAATATGAAAAGTATTAATGAAAACCATATAAGGTGTCAAAGAAAAGATAGAAAAAGTATTTGACATTACTAAAGCTGAAGGAAAGATGGGTGCGTCGTGAACACAAAGATTTGTATGACAAACAAATCTGACTCAATGCAATGGTTAGAGCTGCATAAATTTCTGCAATTCATCCATCAGAAATCAAAATTATCCAAGCTAACTTCTCCTGCTTTAGCCTAGCTTTCTTCCAAAAATGTTTTTACCTTTTATCACTATATAAAAGCGGTGAAACCTTAAGATGCAGTGAAAATACTACCTCTTACATCAAACCGACACAGCAATCTTAAACTTATCGAAAAATAAAAATAGTAGTTTTGATTCTTTTTTTGCTCATACAGCTGCTGGAATATGGTCTGCCTTGCTAAACAGGGTGTTGATCTACAACAGCATCACAACCAGGCGTTCAGCGTAGTGTTTCAAGTAGGGGAAAGCAAGAAAACATTATCAAATCAACCCTGTAGAAAGTAGAAGCTACCGTCTTAATTTTGATGGCAAAAGGTTACCAACTTACAAATAGCAAGCTGAACGCTTGCTAAATCAAAAGAGAAAAATAAAGCTAGGGACCTTTAAATGTAAATGTGAATGATTCTAAGACATCTACAGTGAGCTGAAAGACATTTTGATTGAGTTTGAAGGTTGATCGCATAAAAAATAGAGTTATCACCGCAGTTTACACGTGTCATTTCAACTGAAGTTGGGGTAAAAGTGCAAAGAAGAAAGCCTGAAAAGAGATTGAAATGACAATAGATTGGTTATCAGCATCTTGCTCTAGATAGAATTTCAAAGCATGTTTTAGACCTACGTCAGCAAACACGCTGCAAAACCTAGTTTGAGTTACAAATTAGTGAAAGAGATCATCAAATATTAATCAAACTTGCAAGGCTTATATATATAGCAGATGGCATTATCGCCATTGGTAAAATCTAACGAAGAACTTTCTTAAGCAAAAAAAAGTAATTTTCCAAACGCAATCCATGCTTTACAGTTAAAACCGTTCAAATTATCAATACTGCCAATACGGTTTGCTTTTACTACAAGCACTGCAAACAAGCAGAAGAAGTTACTGCTAGTGTTTTTTTCAAGAAAAAAACCGCGGACATTAATTAACAACTTTACGATCATAAGTCAGTGCTTTATCACTCGGAGTTTTTGAAGAAATACATCAAAATTAACTTCACATTAAGCCTACGTTATTAATCCAAGCGTGAGGGCTTTGATGCACTGTCATTATAAGGGCTAATATGCAAGCACATCCCGTAATTTTTCTTAAAAATCATCAGCTGTTCTCTAAAAACAGGGTTTGCCTCCATGTCAAGAGCCAACTTTTATCACAAACCCTGTGATCCCCTTCTTTAATGTGTCACTGCCGCCGGTAGTGTTATGTGTAAACCTACTAGTAATCCAAACACGATGGTAGCCTTGACGGTTTCAGCTGGCGCTCGTCGTCAGATAAGGATTCATTGCTGATGCGTTGTCTGCTCAGATGTGTCGACAAATTGATGTAACTACTACGTGCTGAATGAGGAGAGTTGATTCCTGAAAGCAATGCCGTGGTTTCTCGAGATGCTGTAAAAGCAAATTTTGCTTTTAAGGTTGTTACATAAATAACTATCACTTGTACCTTAATAGGTACTGTTTTTGAAATTTATTGTTTTCTTTATTTTGAAACGAGGTATTTTAGGTTTAATCGTTTTTGTCTTTTAATTTCTGCTGTTGGATCACTCTCTTCTGCTGCGTAAAACGACATTTTTAAAGCATATTCCCTTTGAAACTAGTTTCTATGTCAAAGTAGTGTGTTTGAATTGGGATAAAAAATGCTTTAGCTTATTAGCCTACTTATCTCAAATTTAATTTCAAGAAATCGATTGAAAGACCAAATATAGCTTATTTCTTACTTTTATTTTTTGCTTCTATATCGTCGGGATCATGGTCCCGATGAAAATGCACTTTTCTTCTGTCGTTGTCGTAGAATGCATTCTGTTCTGACAGGAACGGAGCAAGTTTTTTCTTACCTCCGTCAGTTTCACTGAACCACTGTTGCTGCGTACATAACGACTGTTTATACAACGCCCACACACACACTACTTTAATACGTAGCCAGTCTTTACAGAATGTTGTAACCCTAGCAGTATGCTACTCTTTGGTAGATGAAATATGAATGTGTTACAAAAATACGAGTTAAAACAAGTTAGGATAATAAATAGGAAATAGTGGATTTTCAAAAAAGAAATGCAGTGGGGAGTCCTACTTCCTCCGCCACCACATAATAAGCCAGCGCGGTAAATTATGGCCCGTTTGAAGGTGTAGGTCACGTCTGACAACAGACTAAGAGTTGAAAAGAAAGAAAATGAAAGAAAAAAGTAGAAATGCTAATGTACCTGTTTAAAAGAGGGTAATTTTTGAAGCAATCACAATGTTTTCACATATCGAGGGTAAAAGGCTAACATCACTTCCCTGGACACAGTCATGAATAAAATATTTAATCTTTTGCAGTGTGTTTTCTATCAGCAGATATGGTCAAAATAGCCAAAAAATCTACTTGAGTAAAAATATTGTTACTTACTCAAAAATATATTCAAGTAAAAGCAGAAAACAATGATAGGTGTTTTTACTTGAGTACCGGTAAACGTAAGAAGTAGTAATAAATTAAACTTTAGTAGTAAAAGTAGGGAGTAGTTTCTTTTTTGTGTTGTTTATTCTGGTATCTTTCCAAACCAGTGGTTCTCATGTGGGTGACTTAGGGTGCTTGCACTACATGAGATGTGAGAAGAAATTTTTGAAAGTGCAAATTTCTTTGCCAATTTGTAGCTTAATTTAGATTGCCGACCACGTCAAAGGTTCACGTGTACGGTGCAAGCAGTGGCGTCACTATAAAAAAGGGTCCATTCTGGGCCACACTATATTTGGGGTTGACACAGTCTCTAGAAGACTCTAGAAAAAGATAACTTAATTTCCAGCCGCTCATTTTCATATTGTGATCAATTTTTGTTCGCTTATGGTGTCACTCTGGACAAAGCTTTGTATTTTGAAAGCAATTTTTTTGAAAATCAGCTTACAAAAACTACATCACAATTATTTGAAACCACCTGGTGGTTTATTTTTCCCACGCATCTTATAAGTCAGGGAACCGGAAGGAGCCTCGATCGTATGTAGGAATCGCCTTGATATTGCATTTCAGAATATCTTTCCATTCGTAGTCAATTTTGTCTCTGAGATTAGGCCATTTCCAACCAACAGTTTACACTTTGTCAGTGTTGAGACAAGCGCACCTCCACTGTCCAGTGAAATAATTTTACTTGGAAATTTTTGGCCTTCATACTCGACAATAACTAATTGTAGGGTTACCATACGTCCCGCTTTTTGAGGCCTTGTCCCGCTTTTTTCATCGAAAATCCCGCTTTTTGCTTCAGTCAAACAGAACGGTTTTTACCAAATTTATGAACTTTTCAATTAATTTCTTTACAAAAGCGGGACGCTGAGATGCGGCTCTAGATTTGTTTAACGGGGTCAAGGTGTGGATATAAAAAAATAAAGAAAAACTGGGGTGATCTCCAAAAAAAAAAAAGGTCACCTCATGCTTAGCTACCGAAATTAAACACTCAGGGGCTTGAAATTCACATAAACCGTGCAGCCAAGATGGTGATGACCTTTTTTTTTTTTTTTTTTCGGAGATCACCCCTATTTTGCTTTCGCTTTTTGCATCTCTAACTTTGCTTTGCGAATCAAGTCTAGATCCGCATCTCAGCCAGAGACGTAGCAGCCGCCCCCCAAACCCCCAATTGGGGGGGGCCCAGGCCAACTTTGGGGGCCCAAGTTAGTCTGAAATTGCTTTTTGGCTACGTGACTATTTTCAGTTCAGCAGACTTGTTTACAACCGATTTAAACTGTAGGAAGAAATTGGCTTGTGACATCATAAGTGAATGCAACGTCATTTTATCTCGCAGAATCTAGAATATTTCGATTGATTTTCTGGTAGAATCTTGAATATTCGATTGACGTAACAATGCCGTTGTTACGCAACAATCATAGAATGGTCTGGAATTCTGTTTGGCTAGAAATACCGGGACAATATATATACACTGCAGAGTGCAGATAAAGTATTTTATTGACATTGTATAGAATGAAACGTTCAAAAAGTGGTGCTCAAAAGAGAAAAGAAGCAGCCACTGCTCGAGATGCTGTAGCGAAATTGCCCAAGATGACAGATTTTTTCAAGATTACTGAGCAGAGTAGACCTGGCACTAGTACCGAGAGGGATGAAGAAAACTATAGTGTACAAGAAAAAGAAGACTATGACGATCAGCATCAAAGTGATTGTGAATTTCCAGAAAATGTAAGTTGTGATTTACCTGCCAATACGCAACCTTCAATATCAAAAATAACTGAATCTCAATTTACCCCTATCCCTGATGACCCATGTAAATGGGCTGAAAGTATTTCTGATGCTCAACGATGTGATATAGTAAAGCGTGGACCACATCAACTAATAATGAATTTTCCATATAATAACACAACTCCAAGGCGACGTTTTTCCTCCAACCATTATAAACGTGTGTTACCTAATGGTGAAAGTGTTTCACGGTCGTGGCTAGTTTATTCTGGGGAATCAGATCAAGTTTTTTGCTTTTGTTGTAAGCTATTTGGAAAAACACTAAGCCCCTTTTGTAGTGATATAAATACATGGGAGGGTTTTTCGAAAAAACTGAAAGACCATGAAAACGGCGTTTCCCACCAAGAATGCTGCAGTCAATGGATGTTGCTAGCTGAAGGGATAAGAAATTCATCCACTATCGACAAACGCGAGATGAATATTTTTTTCAATGAAAGACGTTTTTGGAGAAATGTTTTAGAGAGACTTATCGACATTGCCTTGTTTCTATCGGAAAGGAATCTTGCTTTTAGAGGATCTGAAGAAGTCTTAGGATCTCCTCACAATGGAAATTTTCTGGGTATATTTGAGCTTTTGGCAAGAAGAGATCCGATCCTAAAAGAGCTTCAAGACAGAATCAAGAATAAAAACACTAAAGATCACTATTTGAGTCCTACCATACAAAATGAACTAATTGAATTGCTAGCGACAGAAGTTGAAAAAGAAAATTTACAGCAATTGAAATTGGCAAAATATTTTTCTATAATTTTGGACTGCACTCCAGATATGTCACATCATGAACAAATGTCTGTCATTCTCCGTTATGTACTATGTAATGAAGAAGCTGCTGTTGTTAAAGAAACATTTTTTGGCTACTTGAGAATAAGTGACAGTACTGGGAAAGGCTTGTTGGACGCTTTCTTAGAAAAAGCGACCGAACTGCAACTCGAATTGTCTGATTGTCGAGGTCAGTCATATGATAATGGTGCTAACATGAAAGGAAAACATTCTGGGGTCCAAGCAAGAATGCTAGACATCAATCCCAAAGCTGTTTACGTGCCCTGTGCAAACCATACCCTTAACTTAGTTGTTGTTGACAGTGCTAATTGATCGACGGAAGCATTGACATTTTTTGGAGTACTTACAAGGTTGTATGTGCTGTTTTCTTCCTCTGCTCAGCGTTGGGAAATTTTGAAGAAACATGTGGAGCTGTCCATAAAGTCACAATCTGATACTCGTTGGGAAAGCAGAATTAAATGCATCAAACCTCTTCGATACAATTTAAAAGAGGTGTTGCTGGCACTGAAAGACTTGGAAGCCATTTCCATAGAAAGAAAAGATGGAAGAGCTGCCTCAGAAACAAAATCGCTGATAGCTCATTTATCAAAATGGAGTTTTCTTTTGTCGGTGTTTATTTGGTATGATATCCTATTCCAAGTCAATAAAGCAAGCAAGATTCTTCAATCGTATGGAGTCTCCCTTCATACAATGGAAACGGAAATCCAGGCAACTGAAAAGTTTTTGCAAAACTATCGCACAACGGGTTATGACAGTGCCGCAACATCTGCTGTTCAAATAGCACAGGAATTGGATATTGATCCTTCTTTTCCTCCGTCAAGAAGTGGAAAGAAAAGAAGATTGTTTGATTACCAAGGTGAAGAGGAACAACGAGCTACTCCTGAACTGAAATTTAAAAGCAACTTTTTCTATCCATTAGTAGACCAGGCTATTGTGTCAATAAAGGAGCGCTTTAATTTGTTACGTGAGGTTTCTTCCGCCTTTTCATTTTTGTACACACGAGACAAACTTTTGCTTGTGCAACAAGAAAATGCTCTTCTTACTTGCTGTAAAGAGTTCCAAAAAAAGTTCGGTGACATTGATTCTGATGAAATGAGCGCTGAGCTACAGCGGTTTGTTTTAATTTTACAAAAAAAAAACGCAATCTCAATACGGCTCAAGACTTTCTGAACTATCTTCTAAAGACTCATTTATTTGAATTGTATCCGAATGTGTACATCGCACTTCGAATCTTACTAACTTGCCCCGTGACTGTTGCCAGCGCTGAAAGAAGCTTCAGCAAATTGAAACTGATCAAAACTTTTAATAGAACGTCTATGACAGACAGTAGACTATCTTCATTAGCCATGTTGTCAATCGAAAATGACTGCGCCCGATCTCTTGATTATGACAATGTCATAACAGCATTTGCGAACAAAAAGGTTCGCTCCAGACTATTTAAATGATACTGTGTTTTTATAACTTTTTCATGTTTTTCAGTGTCATTGCTTTCGTTTCGCAGTGTCTGCATAAATGTCCTACTGAACTCTGGCATCGGTGCCGAATTTTTTATGACTTGCACCTTCGGTATCGGCATGCTTTATTCTGACATTAGCCTGTTTACTTATGTACAAATTGTGGTGTATTTTCTTAATGCAGCTTTTCAATTTTACACCTCTAAAGTGATATGACCTGTGCGCAGGGGCTCTTGCGCTTACTTTGGGGGGGGGGGCCGAAGTTGGAGTGCTACGGGACTGATCTCAGCGTCCCGCTTTTCGAAAAAAATAAATTGAATGGACCATAAATTTCGTCTCGTGAAAATTCGCCAACCAATGTCCCAATTTTTGCTTTGAGAAATATGGTAACCCTAACTAATTGGCCAATGACAGCACTCTCCTTCACATTAGCGTCTTGTCGGACATTAGCAGCGTCGTTTTGCTGGTCGTTACGGTCGCCGTGCTGATCGATGCCAACATCTTGCTCCTCGCTATCAACATTGTCCTGCTCATTGTTGCCATCTTCTAGGTGGTCTTTAGAATTGCATGGTCTGCTAATGACGGGTATATTCAGATCTGCACTACTAATGCTTTTTCCGAGCTCAACATTAACCTTTCTTCTTTTTTTGCATGTCGGTTCTTCATCCACTCCGCTCAAGATTTTCAAAATCTCAATTACAGCTTACGGAACCCTGCTGCTGACGTCCTTTACACCCATATTGCCATCGTTGAGGAGCCGCTCATCAAAGTCAGTTTACGTTCTGGGGCTGCGTTGGGAACAAATAGAAAAAATTCGCATTTTAGGAATCCACTTACTAAGTTGTCACAATGATTTTCCTCGCCGGTAAAGAAGTTGCTGCGGAGCCTTTTTAGCAGATGCGGGAAGACATCTCTTAACAAGGCTGAAGTGTGCCTTCTTCTGGAACATTTCCAATCATCGAACAATCTTTTCCTACGACTCTTTAAGGGACCATAAAAAGCGAAATCAAATGGTTGTAAAAGCCGAGTTGAATTTGGAGGCAAACATGCAAACTTAATGTTGTGCTTTTCGGCTAAACTGAGCACTCTTTCAGTGAAATGGCTGATCAGGTTATTGCCAATGATAACCTTCTTTCCAAGTAATGACTTGGCACATGGGATGAATACTGTCTCAAATCCATCCGTGAAACAGCATGTGTCAAACAAGCCGGAGCGGCTCCTATTGTATCTGGTACCAGCTGGTCTACCCTCTGTCCATATTGACCACAGATGTTCTGATTTGTACACAACGTAGCAGGGAAGAAGTCTGCCAGCAGCCGAGGCACAATACATGATGGGAATTGCTGTTTTTGAACTGTCTTTGAACCGTTCGGCATATTTTACTCCACGTTTAAATTACGCATTTCTTTATTCCTGGGTCACGACTGAAGTTTTTCTTATCGTAATTGAAGAGATGCGTGGAAGGTATGAACTCACCAATTTCTTTAAGAGTGTTTTCCAAATTTTCAAAATATTTGAAAACCATATTGTAACCAATCATTGCACGAGAACGTTTTATGTTTTGACATGTAGGCTGTGACAACCGTTTCTCGTGTCTTTTCAAAAATATTGGTGACCACTCATGAGAAGATGAGTTGTTTAAAAACTGCTTGGCCTGTCGTTTCCAAGTGTTCATGTAAGTTTGTGCTAACCTTCTCGTATCAAATTTGTCGAAAGGAAAACCCCAATCTGAAGCAGCCTCAATGTGTTTGCAAAAAGTAGCTTCCTCAATGTCGCTGAAAGCGGTCGGTCGGCTTCGACGCTTGTTATGCTTCTTTTGTAACTTGTTGAAAAGAGTGCAAACAGGATTGTTAAAGGTTCGGCTTGCTTGGTGAAAGCTCATGGTACTAGCGGCAACTTCCCTCAAGCCTAAGGCCTTATTCAAGATATCTTCTCGGTAGCTTTTGTATGTGCGATAACCAAGCGTTCTCTTGTACGCTCTTGGCATTGTCACAAAACAGATGTTGCGGTTGAATGGTAAGACTTCAAAATCAGATACACCACAGGTACGATATATTCGAGTGAAAATACGAGTAAAATGAGCTGTAAATAACAACAATCTTAGTAAAATGATTGCTGTGGTACTGTTGCCGACACCTAAACGATGTGTTATCGACTTACATATGTTGCAAAGCAGGATAGGTAGGTCTATAAAAAGTTGGGGATATTTTGAACAGCGTTCAAAATAATCCCGCTTTTTTCTGAGAGCCCAGCTGCTACTAAAAATAGTTAACCATAAAACACATTAACCGCAACCAAGGAAATCATTTAAATTCTAGATGCTTAGCTTGTATTATTTCTGGAAAATTATCCAAAAAACTGTAGCTAAACACTTTACAAACCCTGAGAAACACACAGAAGTGTGAGCACCTTAATTTTATTTGCACGTTTTCTGAAAACAGGTTGCTTCCCGCTCTGCGCACTAGAGCGTGCAAACAGAATAGACTCGCACAAACTTTTTAAGGTTTTTAAAGGTGATTATTGATAACTATCACTTGCAAGCGCTTTTCTTTAAATTTTTCTCTAAAAATAATGCAAAAAACGAAAAAATATACCACGTCATCAAAACTTTGAAAAGTGTTCAAAGTTAACCTTGCGTTCAAAATATCTCCAGTTTACGGTAGGGGAGACCGGGGCTAGTTATTACAATTACATCATTACGCCCTCTGTATTCAAAGCTATTAAAGCTAGAAAGTCAAAACTTACACAAAATATCGATCATCTTGTGTACTTACTACAGTATGAAAAAATTGCTAATAACCTTTGAAACATGGGACTTATAGACGATTTTTAATACACATCAAGTGTAACAATTTACCCCGGGGTTTGGGGCAAGTTGTTACAGACCAAACAGAAAAAAACTGTTTTTTTAACTCACACATACTCTTCTGAGCGGATTAATGTCACAACAGAGTTAATTATTTGATGTTCTGTTGAAAGTAAAGACACACAAATTGAAAAATAATAGTTGGGCAAACCGAAAAAATCATTCAAAACAAAAAGTTGTTGCAAAATATTCAAACTCATTATTTTAATCACAAAAAAATCACAAACATATTTTTGGCTCCCATCAGTGCAAGCACAATGAGCCCATTGTTTACACTTAACACACTGAACCCACTCCTCTCCAGATGCTGAATTGTGGTATGTATCGTCGCATACCAAACATCTCCAGTCATTTGCAGAGATATTTTTCTTTAAAAAACTCAGTTTTCGGCGTTTGGATTTTTGAGTAGGAGGTTTCTGAGCTTTCAAATTAGCTTCTTCCCTGAGCCTTTTCTGCACAGGTGTAGATGTTAAAACACAAGAAGTGCGCTTTCTCCTGTTAATTTTTCTGTTTTTTCGTGGTTCTGCCTTTTTGAATGGTCTTATTATTTCTGGAGTTAATGTGTGATCACCCGATCCTTCTCGACTTATCACAACAGCCCGAGAAGAGGTTGATGGATTTTGATCACTTGTAGTTGGTTTTGCTGAAATGGCAGGCAGCGCTGAGCTGGATGGTGGCTCAGAATTATCATTTTTACCAACATCTGGAGTGTTTTCTCTTGCACGTAAATCCTGAGATTGTGTTGACTCAATTTGCTCACCAGTTTGAGAATGCACAGCAACTTCTGATGGTTGGTCATTGTCAGGCAAAGACCGGTCAGTGGTGAAGCTGGGGAGATATTCTTCATCAGTAAAGATATCAGAATTGAATGGAGCAATTCCAGTTACTAGAAACCCTTTTTGAATATTACCTGGTGTAGCTGCCAGAAGGAGAGCTTGCTTTGCAATTTCAGGTACGAGTTATATCATACATTGTGACTGGTTTACCTGGATGGGATTTCAGAAAAGAATCACAAGCAGAGCTGTAATATTTTTTCAACGGGACAAAAACACTCCGGTCCAGTGGTTGTAACTTGTGAGAGCAGTGTGGAGGGAATGACAAGAGCACAACTCCATTTTCTTTGCAAAAATCAATTGTTTGAATGGATGTGTGTGAGTCATGGTTGTCCAGCAATAACAACACAGGATGTTCTTTGGTGCATTTCACGACTTGAACAAAATGTTTCATGAACACCAAAAAATTGTCACTAGTCATCCATCCTGATGGATGAGCCGATCCAATGCAGCAAGGTGGTCCACATTTAATGAAGTGGTCTTTAAAGTGCACTCTAGGAAACACAAATTGAGGTGGAACACAAGACCCTGTTGCACTTACAGCAAGGCACATGGTGACTAACACTCCTCTTTCTGCTGAAGTTATGGCACCAATTTGTTTGGTGCCTTTTTTTGCTACAATTCTATTTGGTCGTTGAACAGTTGTCAGCCCCGTTTCATCACAGTTATAGATGTCATGAGCATTAAAATTGTATTTTTCTAAAACTGTAACTAAATTTGTGAAAAAGTTTTTCACATTTTCTTTGTTAAAACTGGTAGCTCGTCCCAAACTTGTAGCTTCAGGTGTTCGAATTGATAAACTGGGGTGACGTTTTAAAAATTTAGAAAACCAATCGGGTCCTGCTTTTTCATTAGTCAGCCAAGTAGATGGAGATGAAATATTGTTTAAATGGGCAAATTCAAAAGCAAGTTTTCTCACTTCATTGGGAGTTAATCCAAAATATAGCTCCGAAGCTCGTTTGATGTAATTAACTAATAATAATTCTTCTTTAGACGAAAAAACCTGCCTCGGAGCTCCATATCCAATTGTACATTTTTGATTTGATTTCTTTTTGACACAAAATCTTTGTAGAGTCATAAAATTTATCTGAAAAAAATAAAGAAAAAAATGTCAGTATTAATTGGTCAATAAGCTTATTAAATAGTTAAATTCTGAAGTTATAGTGGTAAACTGGTATCGGCAGGCCATGAATGCTGAACGTATTGCACTACTCCAGAAAATAGACATCATACATAACTGACTAAAAGAAACAACACCCTAATACAGTGTGTCTTCCTCCACACACCCATAAATCAGTCCATTTCCATAGCCATATATATAACTGTATAAATAGACTAACAACAGGTAGCCAATATACATGATATAATAAAGTCTTACTTACATCAAAATCAGCTGCCACAGTCCGCAAAGATTCTTTTTTATCGATAACTCTTCTTGCTGCTTCCTCCATCACTTCCAAAGACGTGGTGCCTCTGGATGTTTTTTTAACATATTCTCTAACCATAATAGCTTAATATTTTATCCTTTAAAGGTATAATTAAAGTTTACGTACGTAAATTATTTTTGTTTTAATTTAGTATTTTATTCTTATTTAAATTAATTTTAGTGTTGGATTTAATAAAACATGGCAGGTCGTCCAGCAGCTCCACGATTCATTGTTCCAGAAGGTGATATCCTCGATGATAATGCTATTCTTAACGAGAACTATAACATTACTTTGTTAGCTCCTGACAGTCCCGTAGCACTCCAACTTCGGGCCCCCCCAAAGTATGCGCAAGAGCCCCTGCGCACAGGTCATATCACTTTAGAGGTGTAAAATTGAAAAGCTGCATTAAGAAAATACACCACAATTTGTACATAAGTAAACAGGCTAATGTCAGAATAAAGCATGCCGATACCGAAGGTGCAAGTCATAAAAAATTCGGCACCGATGCCAGAGTTCAGTAGGACATTTATGCAGACACTGCGAAACGAAAGCAATGACACTGAAAAACATGAAAAAGTTATAAAAACACAGTATCATTTAAATAGTCTGGAGCGAACCTTTTTGTTCGCAAATGCTGTTATGACATTGTCATAATCAAGAGATCGGGCGCAGTCATTTTCGATTGACAACATGGCTAATGAAGATAGTCTACTGTCTGTCATAGACGTTCTATTAAAAGTTTTGATCAGTTTCAATTTGCTGAAGCTTCTTTCAGCGCTGGCAACAGTCACGGGGCAAGTTAGTAAGATTCGAAGTGCGATGTACACATTCGGATACAATTCAAATAAATGAGTCTTTAGAAGATAGTTCAGAAAGTCTTGAGCCGTATTGAGATTGCGTTTTTTTTTGTAAAATTAAAACAAACCGCTGTAGCTCAGCGCTCATTTCATCAGAATCAATGTCACCGAACTTTTTTTGGAACTCTTTACAGCAAGTAAGAAGAGCATTTTCTTGTTGCACAAGCAAAAGTTTGTCTCGTGTGTACAAAAATGAAAAGGCGGAAGAAACCTCACGTAACAAATTAAAGCGCTCCTTTATTGACATAATAGCCTGGTCTACTAATGGATAGAAAAAGTTGCTTTTAAATTTCAGTTCAGGAGTAGCTCGTTGTTCCTCTTCACCTTGGTAATCAAACAATCTTCTTTTCTTTCCACTTCTTGACGGAGGAAAAGAAGGATCAATATCCAATTCCTGTGCTATTTCAACAGCAGATGTTGCGGCACTGTCATAACCCGTTGTGCGATAGTTTTGCAAAAACTTTTCAGTTGCCTGGATTTCCGTTTCCATTGTATGAAGGGAGACTCCATACGATTGAAGAATCTTGCTTGCTTTATTGACTTGGAATAGGATATCATACCAAATAAACACCGACAAAAGAAAACTCCATTTTGATAAATGAGCTATCAGCGATTTTGTTTCTGAGGCAGCTCTTCCATCTTTTCTTTCTATGGAAATGGCTTCCAAGTCTTTCAGTGCCAGCAACACCTCTTTTAAATTGTATCGAAGAGGTTTGATGCATTTAATTCTGCTTTCCCAACGAGTATCAGATTGTGACTTTATGGACAGCTCCACATGTTTCTTCAAAATTTCCCAACGCTGAGCAGAGGAAGAAAACAGCACATACAACCTTGTAAGTACTCCAAAAAATGTCAATGCTTCCGTCGATCAATTAGCACTGTCAACAACAACTAAGTTAAGGGTATGGTTTGCACAGGGCACGTAAACAGCTTTGGGATTGATGTCTAGCATTCTTGCTTGGACCCCAGAATGTTTTCCTTTCATGTTAGCACCATTATCATATGACTGACCTCGACAATCAGACAATTCGAGTTGCAGTTCGGTCGCTTTTTCTAAGAAAGCGTCCAACAAGCCTTTCCCAGTACTGTCACTTATTCTCAAGTAGCCAAAAAATGTTTCTTTAACAACAGCAGCTTCTTCATTACATAGTACATAACGGAGAATGACAGACATTTGTTCATGATGTGACATATCTGGAGTGCAGTCCAAAATTATAGAAAAATATTTTGCCAATTTCAATTGCTGTAAATTTTCTTTTTCAACTTCTGTCGCTAGCAATTCAATTAGTTCATTTTGTATGGTAGGACTCAAATAGTGATCTTTAGTGTTTTTATTCTTGATTCTGTCTTGAAGCTCTTTTAGGATCGGATCTCTTCTTGCCAAAAGCTCAAATATACCCAGAAAATTTCCATTGTGAGGAGATCCTAAGACTTCTTCAGATCCTCTAAAGCAAGATTCCTTTCCGATAGAAACAAGGCAATGTCGATAAGTCTCTCTAAAACATTTCTCCAAAAACGTCTTTCATTGAAAAAAATATTCATCTCGCGTTTGTCGATAGTGGATGAATTTCTTATCCCTTCAGCTAGCAACATCCATTGACTGCAGCATTCTTGGTGGGAAACGCCGTTTTCATGGTCTTTCAGTTTTTTCGAAAAACCCTCCCATGTATTTATATCACTACAAAAGGGGCTTAGTGTTTTTCCAAATAGCTTACAACAAAAGCAAAAAACTTGATCTGATTCCCCAGAATAAACTAGCCACGACCGTGAAACACTTTCACCATTAGGTAACACACGTTTATAATGGTTGGAGGAAAAACGTCGCCTTGGAGTTGTGTTATTATATGGAAAATTCATTATTAGTTGATGTGGTCCACGCTTTACTATATCACATCGTTGAGCATCAGAAATACTTTCAGGCCATTTACATGGGTCATCAGGGATAGGGGTAAATTGAGATTCAGTTATTTTTGATATTGAAGGTTGCGTATTGGCAGGTAAATCACAACTTACATTTTCTGGAAATTCACAATCACTTTGATGCTGATCGTCATAGTCTTCTTTTTCTTGTACACTATAGTTTTCTTCATCCCTCTCGGTACTAGTGCCAGGTCTACTCTGCTCAGTAATCTTGAAAAAATCTGTCATCTTGGGCAATTTCGCTACAGCATCTCGAGCAGTGGCTGCTTCTTTTCTCTTTTGAGCACCACTTTTTGAACGTTTCATTCTATACAATGTCAATAAAATACTTTATCTGCACTCTGCAGTGTATATATATTGTCCCGGTATTTCTAGCCAAACAGAATTCCAGACCATTCTATGATTGTTGCGTAACAACGGCATTGTTACGTTCGAAATCAATCGAAATATTCTAGATTCTGCGAGATAAAATGACGTTGCATTCACTTATGATGTCACAAGCCAATTTCTTCCTACAGTTTAAATCGGTTGTAAACAAGTCTGCTGAACTGAAAATAGTCACGTAGCCAAAAAACAATTTCAGACTAACTTGGGCCCCCAAAGTTGGCCTGGGCCCCCCCAATTGGGGGGTTTGGGGGGCGGCTGCTACGTCTCTGGCTCCTGAATTGGTAGATACGTTGACAACAATCAGGTGGTGTGCGCGTCACAGGCTTCCGGCAAATTCACATATGTGTCCACAATGTGCTGTTCCTTGTGGATTAATATCTCGTGCTCAACTTACCGACGGTAAGACATGGTATTGTAGTTTGTGTAAGCACAAACAAAGCATCCGCGAAAGCAGTTGGTTTATGAAGAGCCATGTCTCTCTTTATAATCTTGTGTTGATGACCTATTGCTGGACTAGTGAGTATCCCCAAAAGACTATATCCAAAGAGGTATCCTGTACTGCCCCCACCATCGTTGATTGGTGTAATTTTCACAGGGAATTGTGTGAGGAATGGCTGGAAAGAAATCCTATTCAAATTGGTGGCATCAGCGATGATGGCGAAGCTATCATTGTCGAAGTGGATGAGTCTAAATATTTTCACAGGAAATACCACCGTGGCCAGTGGAGGGAAGGTCACTGGGTCTTCGGAGGCATCGAGCGAGGGACACGCAACTGCTTCCTTGCTGTTGTCCCGGACCGTACCGAAGCTACTCTGAGAGCATTAACTGAGCAATGGATTCTCCCTGGATCTTATATTGGTAGCGATGGTGGGCGTGCATACCGTAATATTGAAACATGGGGAGGTAGTATGTACACTCACAGTACTGTTGTTCATCAAGAGCACTTTGTGGACCCCGATGATAACGAGGTCCACACCCAATCAGTTGAAAATATGTGGATGAGGGCCAAACGTAAGATCCGACGTCAGTTCGGTACGTCTGACGCGTTATTCCCTTTCTACCTCCACGAATTCATCTGGAGACAAACGGTTATCAATGGAAAATACTTTGAACAATGTTTAAATATGATTCATGTTATTTATCCCGTTTAAATTTGCTGTACATATAGATAATAAACATAGATATTCTTTTTTCCATCGTTTTTCAGCTTAAATAATTAATTTACGTACGTAAACTTTAATTATACCCCTTTAAAAATACAGTACAGTGATATTAGTCTTCTGAACTGCCCAGGTTTATTGTTCTGGGGCAAGTTGTTATAACTGTAACAACTTCCCCCATCTAAGTTAGCATTAATCTTTTTATTCTGTGCACAAACTGGTTATGTTAATGTCATAAACAAAAGTAGATACAAAAAATACAGTTTTTCAGCTATCCTTACCACCTAAAATAATGTAGATTTTTAACGCAAAAATTTTCCAGCACCAGTTTTCAAATTTCTGCGAAATTTTACTTGAGGTACTCCAAAATAACTTTTTTTAAATATCTTTTCACTTTCTTGGATTTCGCGAAAATCATTTTGCCTAATAGTAGTCTAGAAGCAGCGGAATAGATAACACTACAAATATTAATTTATTTTGATTTCTAAAAGGAGCGAGTGCGGTTGTAGCAACGTGCCCCTGTAACAACTAGCCCCGGTCTCCCCTACTACACTTTTCAGATTCTTGCTTGATATTAACTTTTCAAAAAGAAGCTGACGGAAAACTTTCCTTTCCAGACGCTCTGGTGGAAAAAGCTGACTCAGAATTCTTCACGTCCGTATACTGAAAAGCTACTTTTACTGGAAAATAAGCAAGTTGGAATACTTTTGGCCCCCCAATACGAAGAACCTAACGATGTGTTGTCGACGTTTTGGTAACCTTAGCGCACAGCACTCAGCCTTTCTTCTTCAAACCTAGACTACCACAAGAGCTGGACAACAGCAAAGTTATTCATCGCAAAAAGGGTACTGGAGAATATTTGAATGTGCGTTTGGCTCTAAAACTTTTAAAAATCCAATGGTTTGACAAAACAACCTACTAATAATTGGTTGGCGCACCTCGCCAAATTTGCATGAAACAGGTTTTGGTATTTCAGCTGGTTTTTTAATAAAGGATTTGCATAGAACAAAAGCTAGAATTTAAAGCTGGTTTTTATATTCTAGTTTTCAATTTCAGTTTACTAGTTTTTTGTCTGTAAGACGCGCATGCAAATATGATACCACAATGAATATGAAAGACATACACACAAAATAGTATTTACCGACCAGGAGATATCGAAAAAACCGTCAGGTTGTCAAGTCAGGTATCTCCTGAGAATATCTTACAAAAGCAGACATATGCAATTTGTAAAAAGAGCTAACAAAAAGTGTTTTATAAAGAAGCGCCAGCTTTGACATTTTAAATCAGGGTCTACTTCAGATTAAAGCTAAGCTCCAGCAAATGACTGTATTTTGTGACCGTAGTAAGTATTCACTCGGGCCTCGGGGAAAGTGGAATTTATTGAAAGTATGTCTAGTGTAATGTTTATGTACAGAAGTAAGTTTTATAAAGTCCTTTTCAATTTTATGTGGGATGTTACCTTCAAAATAAATATGTGGTACGTGAACTTTCCTAGTTCCAGTTGGTAAATATCTTCAATTTGCAAAATATTAAGCATTTCAAATATAGGTGACACGAGACAGAATTTTATTCGTGCAGGGAATAGTTTTAATCATTTTATTAAGGCGACTAGACAAAGCTCCAAGCTCATTTTTTTTGGCTGAGCTCCAAGTTAAAACGTCATATTGTACTGAGATTTAGAGTAAATATTTATGCTAGCATATTGCATTTTAATTCAACAGATGTCAAATTTTCAACATCTACAAAAGTAAAATTTATAACTATTCCACTACCATTGCTTCCTACTCAATTTACTCAAGTAAAAGTAGAAGTAGTAAATCTGAAACTACCACAGTAAGTAGCTTGATGTTGAAAATCTGCCTAAGTAGTTTACTTTACCATTTAAGGAATGGTAGGTTATGTATGTCCCATATGAGTGCCTTAAAGATATAAGAGGGAATTTTTCGATTTTGCGTAGATTCCTTTTCAAAGTCGCGGTGACATCACAAACTTTAGAGGTGACAAGGAACGTATCGTAGAAATGTCAAGAACTCAATGCAATTTTTTCTGAAATTGGTCTGCGAGAGCAACCCCCATTATACGAAATCTTTTCAAAAAAAAATAAAGCAAATGCTCAAAACAAATAACGCTTAATACAGCTTTGAACAAATTGTTTCTCACCAATTTCGATGTTGTTGCGTCGGTTCGCTTTTCAAGGTTCAGGGCTTCTGATGCTTTTTTCATAATTTCCCGGCCTAAATGTTTTGATTTTGATTAGAAGCTTCATTTTTCGACGACAATAATGATCAAGCAAGTGTTACCTGATGCTGATCTGGCCAAGTAACTGCTGGTAGCTTCAATGCTGGTTACAGAAGCCCGCGCTCTTCGGGCCATATGCTCGGACGCCTGAAAGCTAGAGTGAAGTTAATAGAGCAAGCGTGTTTGTTTGCAACAAACGCAGTAACTTCATAGATTAGTAGCATACCTTCTGTTCAAACATATGCTGATTGCTAGGTACAATTTTATCACACATCTATTTATTGAGATTTTGTGGGAGAGAAAAGTAAATCTCCTTTCCCCCAAAATATCTATTTAACCGTAACTATTTAACTGTAATTTTGAAATAAGGCTGCGAGAGGAACATATCTGCAAGCTTTTTGTAATTCACATTTTCAATGTATGCTTTATTTCGGTTTGCGCTATCATTGATATAGCAAAATTCTCAATCAAGCGTCGATAAGTTTCTGTTTCAACAATTTGTGTCACAACTGCTTCACAACTGATCACTTTAACTGGCCAAGGAAGCGAAGCTTTTTTGCATAATTCTCTTTTAGCACCAACTAAGAAGAACTAGTAATGACGCTGAAGATCGGAAGTATATGGAGATCGCTCAGTCTCCGTTTGCAAGCTCCTGATTTTGTTTCCAAATAATAGGTTCAAAAAGGCAATAGTCTGGGGTGCAGTGTAGAAAGTTGTAGCATCTCGTTGTAACCACTAAATATCTCTTCTCATTTGGTGTGCACACAGTTGGTCAACGTCTTCCCCTGTAGCAGGCCTTTAATAGTCAAACTAGTATGATCCAAGCATTTCTTTGCAATTAATTTACAGAGAACATTTAGGTGTGGGCCTTTCAAGCAGTGGCGCATTTAGGGGGGGATAAATGGCGACGTCCTCCAATCGGTACCAGAGAAGTAACAAATGTAAAAGTAAAATCTTTTTCGAGACTAAATTCTCAATTTTAAAACTGCGATATTGAAAAAGATCTTGAGATTGTTTCCAAAACTAAAATCCTCCGGTTTCTTTCTCAACCAACATTGTGTCTACTCTTGCATGTTAAGATCGCTTGACAATAAAATTAAGTTTACTGAATGATCTTACTCCAATGAATATGTTTCAAAACACGCCAATGCCTTAAAGTTTCTTATCAACACAGTCAACATAATTGCAGCGCCATTCAGATAAAAATGGGCCTCATCAGTGGACGTTAGCGCACTCGAAATTCTCGAACAAAACGTCGCCTAGCAATTTCATTGCATTTTGACTCAAATCAACATAAAACCGACAAAATTGCTCGACGGTTGGTGTAGATGTGGGTTCAAATCCCACACCTAGCACTGATTTTTACATGCCGATAGGACTTGGAGGAGAATCTAATTATGTATTTTTTAAATACATTTATAATCGACAATTTTGATTTTTTTTCTCTTTGGAATAAATCATGATTAATTGATGGCACAGCAATTGCTACCACATCAAAACACAGTATGTTTGTAATTTGAAAGAAACGATAACGATGGCTTTAGATTACATTCATCAGAAATTTTTCAAAACGCATAGAATTGTAGAGCGACCAGCACATAGCAACCGTAATATTTTCCAGCCACTGGTGTAGGCAGCGGACAAACCACAAGCGACACTTTGTAGTGAAATTCTTTTAAAAGTTTTCTGACATCCATTCTTTCTCCAATATACGTAGACATTACAGGGTTCGTTCTCATTGGACATGGGAGATGTAATAAAAAATACCAATACAGATATTAAAGCGTTCACACCTACTTTTTCTCCGTATTTCGCTTCTGTTGTAAATCAGCTCTTACATCATTTAAGCTATTGTGGAAAACTTCACTTTTCAAAGTTATGAACTTTTTTACGTTGATTCAATAAACCCAATCGAATGCTATTCCTAGATCCAGTCATGAAATCTACCTTTGACAAACGACTCAGTCGATTTTTCAGCATCAGCTGTTCCTTTGCCCGCGCTACTTTTTCGCATCGTTTTTCGTCTTCGATTCCTTTAGTTATCTGAACATAAGCAGTAAAGTATTTAGGAAAGGATAAAGGGCGTTTACCCTCAAATGATGTGACAGCAACAAAACAGGCCTACTGCGAAAATAAAGCGGACTTTATTCCTGTTTGTAAACCAAAATTACAAAATTCTTGCTTTGAAAAAATTAATTTAAAAAAAAAGGTTTTCGCATCTGTTTCGTGATCAAATCGGGGGAAATTCTTTATTTCAAAAGATTGATCTCCAAAAAAAGTTCTTCACTTTTTCAAAATGCTCAGGCCCCTCCCGTAATTTTCTTCTATATATGCCGCTAACACATAGGCTTATGTGAAATGAAAAGCTTTGAGCAAAACGAAATTTTCACCCAAATTCTATTGATTTAGTTTCTCTTAAAAATTAGGATTCTCAATTAAATTACTACGCACTTATATGAAGTTACGAGACAGCAAGCATGCATCTTTCAAAACGCTACACTGCACATTGCCTGCCCGAGCGGAGGGATTGCTTGTTTTCAAGCTCACGCTTTTGATTCAAACTATGTGTGACGTTTCAGCCCACTTTCATTGCAAAATTTGAATTTTTCTTTATCGGTTGGTTTGGCAATTTCTTCGGAGTGCTGCACGTTCAGCGTTTTTTATCGCTAAGGGATTGGTTGAATTCGACCTGCCGCGCAATCTTATATGTCCAATGGAATAATATTCCTGCTGCATCGAAACAAATCAAATAAATAAAATCTTTAAATCTTAGCTTTCGTTCTACCAGTGAGTAATAATTACCACACCAATTTCTTTGGTGGTGCCTTTATTTAGATTTTAGACTAACGCTTCGTCGGCCAGAACGGCCAACGTCTTTCAAGATAAACAATCATGCAGCAGTTATTCGATGGAGGGGTTAGCTACGGTCATTTTGTAGACGAGAAATTGATCTACCAGTTTTCAAGAATCAGATCTTTAGCCCAACGGTTTTAACGATCTTTTGCTATTAAGCAACATAAATCAAATCAAGATTTATCTTTGTGGAGTGTTAGTTACCCCCCAAAATTGTTGCATGAAATCGTGAAAGACTAAAAAGAGCCCAAGATCTGAATCCTACTTAACCAGCTGCCTATACAAGAGAATGTTGAAATCAAAACTAGAGAAACGAAAAAGCAAATTTCAGCATCGTACGCTGAAGAGAGAAAAGAGCATTTATCCCCGCAAGCCCAGTGAAAGAAAATCATGAAAGTCTACGAAAGAAAATTTAAGAAACAAATAATAGTATTTTGTTTTCTGCGCAGGAAAATATGTAGAATCAATGGAGGATTGGCTGCACTGCATAGTTTGCAAAAATTGGACGCATGAGCGCTGCGCTGACGTCAGCTCTAATTTCATTTGCAATTTATGCAAAAATTGATCGTCAAAAATAATGTCTTTTGAGTTCTAAACGTACGATTTTATTTTAGTGATTTAGGCTAAACATTTTCGATTTTTTTGTTATTGCTGTTATTTTGTGATCCAATTTAAAGCAACAAAAATATTTTTTTTCAATCTCACTGCTTTGATATTCGCAGAACGCTGCTTCAACTGTTTGTCCGAATTTAGGAAACTACCGGGTTCCATCTTGTACAACTTGGATTTTGCAAGATGGCACGAAACCCAAAACTTAATTTTGCTCAGGCTTACGGCTCTTTTGGCTTTCACTTAGCAGATATTTAAAGAGGCCCCTACAAAAGAGGGCCCGGAAGTTTGTGCCAGGAGAAAAATTTCTGAAAAATAGCAAAGGCTTTTGATCCGCACCGATTTGAAATTTTCTGTCACATCATGGATTAATTTTTCCTGCGCAGAAAAAAATGGTTGGGAATCTTTATCCTACGCTCTCTACTTACGATTGTTTTCGATTAATTGCGTGAGTTTTTATTAGACCTAGGCCATTTCATTTTTTTGTGGAATTAATATTTCAACCCTCAAGCTTGCATTTCTTTGTGTCTTTAACTAATCTTTAAACGAGAGCAAACATAAAATTTAATTTTCGCTCACCACTTCAAGGCCCTTTATTATTTTTTGATTTTGAGCGTTAAGTTGACTTGCACTCAAAAAGCTTCTTTCTTCAGGATTTAAGTACGTCCACGTGGCTGACGACTTTCGACGTCGAATAGGGCGACGATTATCATCATCCATTGCTAAATTCTTTATTTGTTGTTTTGCTTTGCTGCATATTTGCATACCTGTAATACTGGTAGTTACCACTCTTTAGAAAACAATAATCTAGCAATAGTGATGCAACAAAAGCGCTCCTAATAAGACCAAATTATAAAATGTCGCAATTGTCAAAATCAAAAGAGCGAGTAATAGGGATAATTTTGTAAATATTGTAAGCTCTTTTTTTTATTTATTGTTAATTTAGGTTAGTAGCGAAGCCTATTTAGAAACTAAGTTTTTGGAGAAGAACGGACATTAATTACCGTACATTGCTCAAGCTCAATCATGTATAATCAATCATTGTTATGAAATAACTGTGCTCAACCTTCTTTGGAGGAGCCGGAGCATACAGAAAGATAAATCTGTTGCCGAAAGGATTTTTCGCATTTTGCTTTTTAAATCACCATAATGAACATTTTTCTGAAGATCAACTTTTTAAAAGTGAAATTTTTGCCCGTTTTAGTTTCTAAGACAACATGAAAACTTTATTTTGAGATCAATTCGTTGCACGTAAAATTTTTGTCCTGTTAGATCTTCAAAACAATAATTATTTACCTTTCTTGTTTCCGTCATACCTTTTGAGAAGGGCATCACCCTTTATTCTTTTTTAAATACGCCGCTGTCTGCGGCATAAATCCGAGTATGATTTCAGTTTGTCCAAAAATATTCAAGCTTCGGTAAGTTGATTGTTGGCAATGTAAACCTTGCAAGTTTGCACCAATGTAATTGATTTTGGCTTGCATTGTTTATTACAAGCTAAGGCTATTAGGCTAATATAACATGGTTCTGATAAGAATGATTATTTCTCGTGCAGACCTGCTTTTTCGAAATTTGCCGTCCTAGCCCCGTCCAGACTACTATAGGTATAGAAACAGGCTCACTGCGTGAAAGTTCTGATAGAGCAGGGGTCACCGTGTGCCTGCAGGCGCCAGGTTGCCCGCGAGGACGATATGAGTCGCCCGCGAGGACGATATGAGTCGCCTGCAAAAACGATATGGGTCGCCGGCGAGGACGATATGAGTCACCTGCGAGGACGATATGAGTCACTCGCGAGGATGATATGAGTCGCCCGCGAGGACGATATGCGTCGCCTGCGAGGACGATATGAGTCGCTCGCAAAGACGATATGAGTAGCCCGCGAGGACGATATGAGTCACCCGGGAGGACAATATGAGTCGCCCGCGAGGACGATATGAGTCGCATGCGAGGACGATATGAGTCACCCGCTAGCCTGTTTTAAAAATAACTTAAAATTCTTTCAAAAGTGGATGGTGGATCTGTAAAGGAAAAGTCAGATCTGCAATCCTAATTCTGATTGGGAAAGCGTAGAATTTAGGCCCAGTTACTTCTCAAATGATTGATTGGCCATATAATCTAGATTCTAGACCTAGCATACGTCCCGGTTTCAACGTCTGTCCCGGTTAGCAAAAAGTCCTGGATATTCACTTCAGCGAAATTATGAAAAATGACTCTAGACTGACGATGAATTGTACCGCTAGTGACACAATCGCGGCAGCATTACAGGTGTTGAGCTTTTTTTTTTTTTGGAAGACACATCCATTTTTGGGGGACACCTCGAGATGTGTGAGAGGACATTTTTGGCACTAACCAATATGAAGACAAAGCATAGATCCAGGATAAATGTCGAGTCTGACCTACCGCTTTGTTTGTCACAAATAGCCCCAAGAATTGAGCAGTGCCGATGTTCTCAATATCCTTGGATTGTGCAAAGTGAAGCAAGCCCATCCATCACATTAACAAATAAATTGTATTCGTATTTTAATTATCATAATTGTGAGTAGGATGGCAAAAGTAATGTCACATATAATTGGGGTCCACAAAAAAGCAGATTCGCAAAGCGGGGTCCGCAAAGCAAAAAGTTTGGAAGACCCTGATCTATCTGATAGCCTTCGCCATGATCAGTAACGAGAAAGTAGCCTCGGTTCAAAAAAGGTTGGTGACCCCTGTGATAGAGCTTTGTTATCACTAAGAGCAGTCTAATTCTGAGTTGGTTTGAGACCGCCTGAACGTCCTAGAAAATACCGTCTGAACATTTTAGAGAACAACCTCTGAGATGCGAATGGAGGGGAAAAAGTTCGACGAAAAGAATGGAAAAAATGACAATTGCATGAAATGTGAGAAGAGAAAAACCAAAGAAAACCCAGGAGGAGACAGTGGAGGATGACATGAATAAAAGAAATCTGACATTAAAAGATGCATAACACGTACATCAATGGAGGCATAGCTGCGAACAATTGATCTCTCATGTTGGTTTGTTCCAAATGGTGGTCACGCCCATGGTGACATCTCAAAAGCCGAATGGAAATAGCTAAACCAGAGGTTCCCAAACTGGGCGCCGCGATACTTTGCCAGGGGCGCCGCCAAAACATGTAAAAGTTGCTTATTATTGCAATAAAAATAATGGTTTTTTATGCTAAATATTTTTTGTAAACTTTATAACTGTTTTTGATTTAAAAATCTCTCTTTTATGATATCATAGGTCTCCAACTGTGTCGTTCCAGTAGAAAAATAATCACACTTACGTACGTAGACTTCTGAGACTTCTGTCAGCGAAAATAGTAAGAAATAATTTTAGGGCGAAAAGTGTAATAATTTCGTGGCATAGCTTGCTAATATTTTGTTGTAGATTTAGAGAATGCCGCACAATTTTTAAAATAATATATTCCGTAGTGTTTATACAATATCTGCCTCGTAATGGACGCATTTGTTGCCGATACCATACCTCAAAAAAGACAAGTACAACTTGATGCAAACAAATAGAAAAGTGGAAGAAAGAAGACCAGAAAATACGACAGCAGTTATCTCAACTTTGGCTTTACGGTTGCAGAAAAGGAAGGCGCTGAGCATCCACATTGTGTTATTTGCTATAAAGTTTTAGCTGCAGAATGTATGCTACCAAGTAAACTAAAACGCCACTTAATAACAAATCACAACAACTTATCAGAAAAGTCACGCGAATTCTTCGCTCGTAAATTAACAGAAATGAATAAGCAGTCTGTCGAATTATCAAGTTTTTTGGACACACCTGTCAAGGCACAGCTAGCGTCTTTCAAAGTTGCTTACAGAATCGCCAAACGTAAAAAACAACATACTATTGCGGAAGAACTTGTGCTTCCTACTGCTCTTGACTTGGTCTCAACAATGATTGGAGAATCAGTCGCTCAAAAACTAAAAGTTGTTCCACTCTCAAACAATACTATTTGTAGGAGAATTGAAAAAATTTCTGATGATATCAATGATCAACTGATAGCGAAAATGCGTGGAAATGAGTTCAGTTTACAGTTAGATGAGGCAACAACTAGTACCAGTGACAAAGATGCCTATTTGATTTGTTACGTACGTTTTATTGATAGCGACGACAACGTCATGGAAGATTTGCTTTTTTGCAAGCTCATTTTAACAAATTGCAAAGCACATGAATTACTTGCAATACTGAACAATTTTTTTCAGGAAAATAAGCTTGAGTGGAAATATTGCGTTGGCTTGTGCACTGACGGAGCCCGAGCTATGTTTGGTCGTTTTGGAGGGCTGCGAGCATTAGTGCGGGGCGTTGCCGTCAAAGCGAAATGGACCCACTGCTTAATACACCGTAAGGCGCTGGCTTCGCAACAGCTCAGTGGTGACCTTGACGGAGTGCTTGAAGTTGTTGTCAAAACTGTCAACTTCATTAAAACGAGGCCGCTTAAAGCATGGCTTTTCCAACGCCTTTGCGATGAATTAGGGGCACACTACAACAATTTATTGTTTTACTGTACTGCAAGGTGGCTTTCCAAGGGCAAAGTTCTTTTAGGTGTGTATGAAGTGAGAAACGAAATTTTCATCTTCTTGAAAGAAGAAAACCATGCACTTGCTATCACCTTTGAGGATGAAGTTTTTCTGACTTATTTGGCTTATCTCTGCGACATCTTTGCAAAACTAAACCAATTAAACATTTCACTTCAAGGTAAAGATACTCACCTTTTGCAACTCCATGACAAAATTACAGCCTTTAAAAGAAAACTGGTGTTATGGAAAACTGATCTGTTGATAAATAACGAGGAATGTGATAGTTTTCCAATTTTAAAATCTCATTTTCACTCGCAATCTGGCAATCTTTCCCTGGGTACTAGCGATAAGTGTAACATAAAGAGTGTGATGTGCTCGCATTTGGATGCTTTAATCTTGCATTTTGAGAAGTATTTTTCTGAAGACATGGAGAAGCACAACTGGATAAGATGTTCTTTTGTTAATAATGCGAATCTTCCTCAAGGGTTTACGTCTTTGGAAGCCGAACAATTTATAGATCTTACTTCTGATCTCACTTTGAAAAGTTTGTACAACCCTAACTCTCTTATTTCATTTTGGGTTAAGGCTCGATCTGAATTTCCACTTGTAGGCCGTAAAGCTCTCCATGTTCTTGTGCCGTTTGCAACGTCATATTTGTGTGAAGTCGGTTTTTCTGCAGTAGCAGTAATTAAGTCGAAGTACCGCAATAAGACTGACATTAAACGCGAGATGCGTGTTGCAATATCAAACATTGCACCACGATTTGATAAAATGTGCAGAAAGCAACAAGCTCACTGCTCACATTAAACATATTTTGTACATTATTTTTTATTTTTTACAATGAACGTGATTTAAACACAACTGTTTGATAAAACTTGAAATTTGCCAATTTCGGCGCGCTCATAAGTTTTGAAAGGGCGCCGTGACTCTCGATAAGTTTTAAAAGGGCGCCGCCAACGAAAAAAGTTTGGGAACCGCTGAGCTAAACAGTTCAGCCCAATTAGAATGTAAGAAAATTATACATAAAAACAGTACTAGTTACGACAATGACACGTGGCTTGGTATCGTTGCCATGAGTTGCAACTATACAAATTACGTGAATTACCGAAATGGTTAAAAAACGCGGCAATATTGCAAAAACGGATACTAATGTCATCACTCCGCACTCCGCAGCATTTAAAATTCAAAAAAAACCGTTCAATGTAATTCTAAGTTGTCAAGTGCAGCATTTCACTACTTAATGAGCAAAAGCGCTTGTGCCAGGGTGTAAGGTTGCTCCGTGAGTGTATTTTACAGTTTTAGGCTACTATAGCCTTTCTATTTATTAATAATGTCAAGAAGAATTAGGCTACCTGGAAAACTGCCGAAAGTTGTGTGAGTATCTTAAGTTCAAGGTTTGTATGGTGTTTGAATACCTTCTGAATTTTGTTGGTTAAATAGTAGTAAAGATTTCTATGGATAAACACATTCGCTTGTTGTGCAGTATAGTTTTGGTAAAGTAAATTAGTTTTCTATCTTAGCTCTTATTTGCAACAATTATATTTGGTTTGAGCATTTGATCACTTGTGTTTTGGTCATCTGGTAAAGCATACTCTCAGATTGTTGTTGCTGCAATACACTGAGTTTTCTTTAGGCCAACTGTTTTGTCAGCACTATATTGTAAAAATCTAGATTTATTGAAATATCAAAATTTACATTAAAACGTAGAATTAATCCATGACTTATAATCCAAAGTAGGCTATGGTACCATAAAATGGGGTGACTTAAAGAATGCGGGGTGACTTTGGAGTTTGGACTATTATATTTTACCAATGTTCCTGGTAAAAAAAAATTTTAAGTGATATTGCATCACAATTGAAATTTGTTATGTATTTTTTAACTGGGATGAAAAAGACACATCAGGGACAGAGTTTAGCAATAGGGCAGGCCAGGGGGAAGGTGAAGATAGGTGGGAAAACTCCTCTTTTTGTTGTAATTAATTTAAGCATGTAATAGGGATGATTACTAATTTTTATAACATGACTTCACCAATAGGACTGTTTGGGGGTATCTGTAGTGCTGCACAGGAGTGCAATGAGAAAAATTTATGGAAGTTCGTAATTTTTTTGAGCATGATATTTTAAGCACCTCACAAGTGCAAAAAGTTGCATCTACTTTCATGCTTTGCACAAAAGTTTATCACAGGATTTTTTGAAATTTCAAGCCAAGGGGGCTCGGACAGTACTGCAAGCACCTTCAGGAGGGTTTGTTGAGGGTGGGGGCACAACCAGGTGGGACCATGGTCACTACCGTTTTGTAAGCTGCCACCTTACAAATTATTTAGTAATTTGTAATCGTCTTAAATGTCACTTTTAACTATTTCCAAGCCAAAAACAGTTTAAAGTCACCCAGTGTATGGAGTAAAATTGAGATACAGATCTTCAACACAGAAAGTTAGTGATGTTTACAAAGTCACCCCCGGCACAAGGTGACTTTAGACTCAAGTTGAACATGAAATAGCACACACAGTGGCATCACTGCATAAACGGAAAGAGTATAGATAAAGAACTGATACCTAAAGTGTTATGTTTGGACAGGTTGCAAGAAGATTGGCTTTGTCATAAAGTAGCTAGGTTACATAATGTGTAAAAAGTGTATCAAAGTCAACTCGTTTTACGGTGGCTAGTATCTCTTCAATGTGTGAACTACCTAAAGATCACAGCATAAAGAAAGTTAACTGCTCTAATCATCTAGGCATCTAACTTGACAGTATTGGTAGATTCAATACACATGTAAAAGAAAAGGCTGCCAAATGAAAACAAATAGTGGATACATCTTAAGGAAGAAACTAAGATGCAGAAATGTGTGGAAAGTTGTAGTGCTGAGCAACTTCTGGGCATATAACTGCTGCAGTGTTCTCCTTTCCTGTATTAATATTATGTAACCTACAATAGTTTTGCAGTGTATACTTTGCCTAATATTTTATTTCTGAGCATCATGCTGCCTTTGAATTAAGTGTAGACCCAAAGTTAGCCTGTTCATTTGCCCCTACAAATTATTTAATTACATTAAAGTTATGAAAATTCATGCTGAAATGTAGAAGCACTGAATTAAGAAAAAGAAAAAAAACTTTCAATGTTTCCAAATGTTGCCAAGTTATTAAAAAATTTATATAAGACACCAGATATTATATGGAGTGGTCATACAGAGAGGATTTTTAATACTTTGTGTGGCTTTCTTTAATCTTTGTGATGGTTTGTAACTGGGAAACTGTAACATCCACAAGTAAGGCATGGTAGTCTTCAGAAACATCTTTGATTGTAGTGGCCACTGCTTTGATCCTGGAAGGCTGTCTTTTTCTGCCACAAAATCCTCATTTTTGCCTGTAAAGTTTCAATGGAAATTTAATTTGGACCATTGCCAGGCCAGTTCAGCATTGCCACTTGTTTCTTGATTTGACGTCAGTGGCAAGGAGCACTGTCTGGCTTGATACTGTTGGTATTGTGAACACTCAGGCCATAGCAGCTTCTCTTTTAGTGATTCAATTTATGTGAATCCAATTATGTTGGTGTCAGGAATCTGAGGTTATAATTCAGTTTTCTTGTTTTTTCTCATGGTACCCCACACCATTTGACTAGGCAAAGTTTTGTGGTTGCCATGGTTTACTTTTCATTGAATCTGTTTTCAATGGGTCTGCAAACATACCTTACCCAATTAAAATAGATACATCATGAATAGAACCTATCCCAGTTACCAATGTTATAGTGAAGATGCTTTCTCATTCTGTTTTTCTTGGTGTTAGTGCTGTTTATTTGCAAGTTCATTTTAATTCAAATTTTTTGCTTAGTTGGACAACAAATAGTGCTAATAATTATATGAGCATCTTTTCTCAGAAGATGCACATGGATTTTTTGCTGTGGCAGACCACACTTCAGTTGTTGTCATGATGTCATCTCAAAATGTTGTTTTGCAAAGACCTCCACTTTGTTTCTGATTATTATAAACACCTACCCTGTTGAATTTTTCTATTGTTTTTGAATGATTGATTGTGCGACACCAAGTTTTTATATTTGATGTTTAGACGATCCAGTTTTGTGGAGTGCAATCATCTGAGTATGTTCTACATCCATACCAATTTTTTGGTTCTAAATAGTACATGCCTGCCATGTGCATAATATCTTGCAATGTAATCTAACCCTCCGTAAAACAGACATTCTTGGATATTGTCAACATGCTTTAGTTAGGTCTACAGCCAATTTTTCCTGGGTTAGGGTGATTGAAAAACAACAAAGATGATTAAAAATAAGCACTGGAGTAACTCCAACCTATTGCAAGGTGAAGGTGATGTAGTAAGACATTGGACCTGTGGTAACAAAACAGGATGTAATACCAATCAAAACACAATGCAATAGCTATCAAGTACTGTCAGATTAAAAATTTGAAATGGTCCATTACTTTTTCCAATGGCTGTCAGGGTGATCAAAAGTCACTCATGGTTTTGTTATGCTTGTTGAAAATTTAATTAAAACATAAAGTGGATGAAATTTGCAGGGTAAAATCTACATCAACTGACAACATTTGTGTTATCATCTTTAATGTGGAATGTTTATCCATAAGTCAGTGGTATACCTCAATGTGTGCACCACCTTTTTCATAGCAATCAATCCACCATTTCATGCATGTGTGACCAACAACTGACTACATTTCAGGAGTTACTGATGCACATGCATTTTTGATGTGTTCTTCAGACGTTGGGAAATCCCAAGGTCTTGCTCCATGACTTTTGACTTGATGAAATCCCACATGAAAAAATCACATGTTGTTAAATCAAATGAACAGGGAGCCCGTTCAATTGGACCACAATGACCAATCTACCAATCTGGGAACTGCTCATGCAGGAATGTACGAACCTCATGCAAATAATGTGTTGGGGCACCATCTTGCTGCATGTTAGCTACAGCGGACAGGTTGGGAACACAGAATTTCTGAAGCATATGGAGATAATTGTCACTGTTGGCATTCACAAAGTGTCCTTCTCAAACACGGAATAAGAATGAGCCAAGTTAAGGAGATAGCACACCAGATGATTAACTTAGGTGAATCTTGTTCATGCTTGTAGAGTTGCATGGGAACGGCCCTCATATGCGGATATTATCCCAATTGCAACAACCAGAAAGGTGAAAGAGAGCTTTGTCACTAAACCACATCTGCTCAGAATGGAAGGTTTTCTTTGAAAATGATCTAACAGAGTTTTAAACATTTCCATCTGGCTGTCATAGTCTTAAGGTTTAAGCTGTTGAACAACCTGGATCTTGTTGGGAAAGAGCCAGAGCTCACGTCTCAAGATCCTCTAGATAGAAGTAGTGCTGATAGTTAATTTTGAAGATGCTCTCCAAATGGAATTTTTTGACTGAGATCAAAAGCTTCCCTGACAGCTGCAACATTCTCCTCATTTTGCCCACTTTGGGGTCTTCCTGAACAGTGTCTTTCCATCACGGATCCACTCTTAATGAACTTCTTAATGGTTGGTGAGGATGGTATTTCGTTCTGATGCATGATGAGGTCTGTGTGTCCAAAATCGTCACAGATTGAAGTTCTTTCCATGCTGCAATTTTGCGTTTCATTTCTAAAGTAAGCATCGCACTTCAAGAAAACAACGCAAAATTTTCACTTAGAAAAATTCTCAGTCACTGGAAAAGGCAATAACACAAGATTAACTCTTTTGCTCCCGCGTGAAAAGCGAAAAAAAATGTCCGCAAGATGGCAGCGCGAAAAACTGTCATAATCAATCATAATTAATCATAATTATGTACCTCAAGTTTGTTTGTAAATCATTACTCAGGTGTCTACTTCTACATTAAGTGTGATATATTGTTAAAATCTACATTTCTTGAGGATTTCAAATAGAAAAAAAACATTTTTTTTGAATATGCAAATTTTATGCAAATTAGCCCCCCTCAACTGGGGGGTAGTTGTCTTCAAAATTAAAGAGGTACCCTCACCTTAAAGATCACTACAGATTTTATTTTCAACCAATTTTTTTAGAAATGGTCGCAGAATGATGCTAAGGAAATAAGCTTTCAAGGTACATCAATCAAAACTTACCTAAAAGCTTAGGCTTTCTACAATTTGCAATTTTCTGAGGCAAATGACCTTTTTTTTGACCGGTACCAACCGGTACCAAATTTTGGTAGTTAAATTCAGTACCTAAAATATGATCAGTTATTATCTGCTAGAGGTTAGCCTAAACCATGTAACATTATGTATTTTTGAACAGGGAATTTCTTCAAGATTCAGAAAATATCAAGTTTAAATAGAATATGCTGTCACTGACAATGAAACAGCCACTTGTTTACACCCTTCCCATTTGTTGAGAAACAAGGGGGATACAGCAAACTTTGATTTAGAGAAGCAAAACTTCTGCTAGCTTTTAAACTTGTATTTCGCTTCTTGTCTCCTAGGAAGCTTAATACAAAATGACGACTTTAGTGGTAAAACATTTGCAATTTATTTAATCTTTTTATAGGGTGTAGTTTTTGTAAAAATTATAATTTAGTGAAGGTAAGTCAAAAAAATTTTGAGGGTTTTGAACTGACATGATGTACAGTACTCATTTTTGATCAGTAAATATCATATACCACTTAGTCTAGACTATTTAAAGTTATATATTGCTGGAAAGCAAATTTCCTAAGCTTTCAAATGAGACCGGTATTTAGCAACATATCATATTTTTTACGCACTAAATTTGCTTTTATCTACTTATCACTCAAATTTGTTTGGGGGGGTTTTGAGACCCCTAAAAAATTTGGAAATTTAAAAAAGTAAAATTTATTATTATCGCTTGAAATTTTGTCAAATGATGCCCCAAAAGAGTAGTTTTCAGACTGTGTTAATGATAAAGGGTTTGGTTATGTGGTAAAGATGTAATCTCAATTTGATTTTAGCGTAGTTGGCACGTGCTTAGAATTTGGCCGATTTTGTCGTCTGCAACTGGGTTGTTGGTCCTTTTAACCTTTTTTGGGTATAAATATCCAAGAATTAGGGCACAAATTATACATCATCCGATGCGTGAGGAAATAAGCGTGATCTTTTGAAAATTTTATGAAAATCGGATGAAAAATAAAGTCACAAATCGATTTTTTAGTAAACTAACTTTGTAACTCAATTTAACAAAATTTGAGGGAAACACTGAAAACACGAGATCATCAATCGATGATCGCGGGAGCGAAAGAGTTAACACCCTACATCTAAAACCTGCAGAGAAAAAATTCACGAGTGGCTTTAGAAACACCATGTATTTCAGTGCTTATTTTGCATTTTTTTTCTTTTGTGCATTTTAAAAGCCTGCTTAGTGGTTAACTTAAGGTTCCTCACTGATGAAAAAAATGGAATAATCTTATTTTTTTCGTTTTTTCACTAACCACGGTTTTAGGTATTTTGAGATAATGCCAATCCGGCTGAGTAAACAGAATTTGCGAAAATAGCCTATAACTGCCCGAAATGATAGGTCAAAGTTGCCATGTACTATTATCTGTTCCATAGCAACGGGCCTTAGCCATGCCTTTCACAACCTCTCAGGACTAAGTCTGCTGTCATTTCTATAAAATTTCGTATTTTGTACCTGACCAGGATATCACCTAAGCGACCAGAAAAAAAGAAATGTTGAGTTTTTGTGAAATAATTTTGATTTTTTGCAGCCATTATTTGTAGATTTTTGGTGATTGAGGAATGACAGTTTCTCCCTTTTTGCCATTTTTCTCAATTTCGGGATTTTCACGAAATTTCTATTCTGAAATGCTGATAACTTTCTTAGTATTGGTAGGAGCTTCATGAAATTTCCGCTGTATATTCTCCAATGGATTATCTTGAAACGCCAGTCACGAATTTGGAAAATATTTGATAATTTCAAAGTTATTGAAGATTTGCATAATTAATTAGGCGTTTAAACTGTGATTTTTCAAAAAAGTGCCATTATTTTTTTTCTGTAAAATCTTTTCAAATTCTCTGACTAGGAAATATTCATTAGTCTGTTGTCTATCGATTCTGTAAATTTCAATAAATTCCGTTGTTATATGACAAAGTTATCAAAAATCTGTATTTGCTCTATTTTTTGGACAAAGTCGGCCATTTTGAATGCTAATTAGCATAATTTATGCAAATTTTTCAAAAAATTAAAATAACACTTCAAGGGTGTTCCGACACTAATAGAAACATTTCCCTGCATAGCATTGCTCAAATTTTAGATTTTTCATCAGTGAGGAACCTTAACAGTCAAAATTAGTCATGTATTGGTACTCTAGTAGAAATATCAGTGGTGTCACTCTGTTTTTATTGTATTGATTAGTAGCATTGATTTTATTAAGATATAGCCAATAACTGCTGATGATTGGTATCGCTCTACAGCACTTGGACAAACCACATTTTTATTTAGTGTGCGTAATTGTGATTGCTTCATTCATGATTATTAATAAGCAAAATAATTTTGATGCCAAAAAGTTTCAATATTGATAGGTTAAATACAAAAATCCAATATGCCGCAAATTTGATAAAACACGTTTTACTGCAATTTATAAATGTTTTTAACCAATAGTGTTTAAAAAGGTCAAAAAGCCATGGTGGTGTTTGTATCAGCTGAACGTACTGATATCTGTAGCAGTATGGGTTAAATTGTGGTGTTGATACATCACTAGTCTACATATCTATGTATGAGCATTAGACTTGTAGACTGAATAGGTGCGTAGTACATCTTCCATTTTACTTATTTGTGTTTTTTAGTTTTCCAATTCATTATGAAGGAGCTCCACAGAGACGCTTGTACTTTCCGGAGTGGTATATAACACTAGCTGAACCTAAAGATCAAAGGCCTAAGAACTATCTTCGTTTTCATGTTCCTGCTGAGTGAGTTTCAAGCAATATTTTGTTTTAATGCAAGAAATGTTTTGTTTCATTGTTTCCCCTATTTTGCTAAATCGCTGTAAACAAGGCATTATTCACAGCTTATGAAACTAAACTTTGGTGTATTTATTCAGATGCAAATATAGTACCTACTTTATGTAGTAACTTAAGCATTTTGGTTCTATGTCTTCCCCCTCAAATTTTATTTTGTTTTCTTATTTATAAGAATGAGAAACGTGTGGCCCCTCTAATTAAAACTGGGGTCTGTGGCTCAGTTTTATATTAAACTAATTTATTGGTTGACCTCCAAAAGTTTTCCAATTTTACAGTGTTCTCCTTCGTAGATAAAAATTGACAAATCATGTCCCTATGATATAGGTGTATGTGCTGCTAGTTACTAAGGGATCAAAGCCCACCAGTTGAATTACTGTCTTAGAGAGAGAATGGTTATTGCTTGTTGAATATTTAACCTAGACCAGGGGTGGGCAAACTACGGCCCGCGGGCCGCATGCGGCCCTCGAGAGCATTCTGTGCGGCCCGCAAACACTTTTTGAAACTTTGCCATAATGAAATAAATACAAGGGGATTTACAAGGCGCAAAAGCGACGGTGTCCTTAAAAAAGAAGGTAATCGCCTTTTCTTTAGACGGAAAATGCGTCAGAGCTTACACTTTCCCCCAATCACGCACGCATTTACCGTCTTCGAAAAGGCGATGACTTTTTTTTTTTTTAGAGACACCACCGTTTTTGCGCCCTGAGATACCACATTGCAAGGATATATCACAGAATTTTGAGCTAATGCAATTTCTTTTATAGCATGCAGCTGTACGAGACAACAAGCCCTGGCCCTCGACCACTCTTGAATGGTCGATGCGGCCCTCCGGCTAAAAAGTTTGCCCACCCCTGACCTAGACAATGAAATAAAATATTGCTTCTTTTCTCATTCGAAACTACATTGTTAAAATATATTCAGGGCCTTCTGGTCAAGCTTAGAAAGAGCTGCTTTTGATTTTGTACTTTTTTCTTGGATATTTTTTACTACGGTGTTACATCCTCTAAAATTTTACTCATTTCATTTTGAATTTCATATAGCCACAGTTAATAGTTGCTCACCAAAATGTCTTTAAGATTGATTTCATTTATCTGTTATTTTCTCTGAAATAGATATCAGCACAGAGAAAAATGCAGTAAGATTAGATATGTAATACAGTGCGTCACAAAAAAGATGCCCCTATAAAAATTAGCTCTCATTCTGTTATGTACTGTATTATCTGAATTATTTTATTTTTACTTATACTGTAGACCTAAGGTAAGAATTTCTTTTGATATAATTTGAGAGCAATGAGTATGAAGCTTACCAATGCAGTAGTAGTAGTGATTCAGTTTTTATCCGCTGTTGTCCCTTTAACAGAGATGGCCGGATTTACCCCATTCCTTCTGCAATTGCTCGCACTCGGTCCCTCCACTTGTCTCGTCTCAGGGCATCCTCCTTCTTCAAACCAATCTTCTCTGTCTCCTCTTCCACTTGCTTCTTCCAAGTCTTCTTCGGTTGTCCTCGCTTTCTCTTGCCACTCACTTCAAGATTCAGAGCAACCCTCAAAACACTATCGTCATCCCTCCTCAGCACATGTCCATACCATCTAACTCCGTTTGCTGTTGCCAACCAGTCTATAGTTTCCTTCAATCCCAGCATATCCATCTGTTCTTCAGTCGTCTTCCTGTCAACCACTTTCTGACCGCACATGGCTCTCACCATAGCTCTCTCCGTTCTTCTCAAAGTTGCTTTTTCCTTTGCTTTTAGACACCATGTCTCACTTCCATACTGTATTGCTGATCTTGCACAACAATGATAGACTTTACCTTTAATCTTCAGAGGAAACTTATTTCCAAGCAACAATTCTCCACATTCCCTAAATCTTACCCAACCGATTCTTACTCTTGCTGTAATTGCCGCTTCACAACCACTTCACAATAAGGAAAAAACAAAATTGATAGAATTCTACTTTAATACCAAATCTATTTTAAAGCTCAACAAGCATATCAACGTCATTTTGGCATGAAAGCAACTCTGTACCGAACGGTAGTGCGGAGGATTGATTGTAAAGGAGTTTCATACTAATGGAACTGTTTATAATCTAAACAGCACAAGATCTGGTAGATGAAGAGATGTCAGTACTCCTGAGAACAGTAATGCCGTTCGTTGCTCTGCTTTTCAAAGTCCAAATAAGTTTTCATTGGCGATGTGAAGAGTTTAGCATAAATCGAATGAGTGTTGACCGTCTTTGGAAACAAGACTTGAAACTGTATCTAATTCAGATGTAACACCAACTAACAGTAAATGATGAAAAGACACGAGTTGACATGTGCAATTGAGTTAACGACAAAATGGAGGAAAACCAGGACTGGGTGGACAAAGTCTGGTTCAGCGATGAGCCACACTTTTATCTTGATGGTTATGTTAACTCAAGAACAACATATTTTGGGGAACTGCACCACCACAGGAAGTGTTGCAACGGCCTTTGCACTCCTCTACCATAATTGGGCCATACTGGTTTGAAGATGATGGTGGCAAACATCAGGAAAATTATCGCAACATCATCTGCAAGTTTTACTCATCTCCCTATCGCTGCCGAGGGATTGCTATGAACCAGCAATGGTTTATGCAAGACGGTGCTTCTCTTCACGCTGCCAATGCAACCCTGGAATTGTTGAACCGAAATTTGGCGACAGAGTGATTTCTTGAAGAAGGAATTATCCATGGGCAGCTTATTTTTCTGATCTTAATCCCCTTGATTCTTTCTTTGGGGATACGCCAAAGATCATATGTATGCTGAAAAACCAAGGACACTTCAGAAGCCTAAGTCAGCTGTTACAAGATTAATTAAAGCAATCCCAGCAGATTGTACTAGAGAGTTATTGGAAACTTTGCAGTCAGGCTCAATGAATGTCTTAATTGTAGAGGCGAACATATTGAGCATGTACTGTGAATAACTAAAGTATTGAAAACTGAAAATTGATATTTTTGTAATCACCAAAGCTTGCGCAAGCATTGGTGAAATTTGGAAATGAACACGGCAAATAAAATTCCTTAATGTGCAATTGAAACTGACTCAATAAAAAGTTAAATATGTAGAGTGTTATGAAATTTATGTAATTTTACTTTTATGGCATTTTTGTGACACCCTGTAACTAGGGCGATTTTCTTTGTAGCCTAAACTATTTTTAAAAGCGACTATACCTTTGAAAAAGTAACTTTGTTGACTTAACGAAAAATGAAGCTAGTCCATTAAAAAAATTCACAATTTGTTCAATTGGTGTTTAAATTGTAATGCACACACATGTAATTTGTTGTATTTTCTCACAAGAAATTTTGGCTTTTAGCCAGCAGCTTAGACAGCATTGAAATTTCGGTCTTAGAAAGTATAAAGCATGTTCAATAATCATTTTTTCTGAAGTAAAAATGATATATATGCCGGGAAAATATACTAAAAACGTATGTTAATAAAAATTGACCTAAAATCCATAAAAGTAACTTTTTGTTAACGTTGACCTTACGACCGTAAAATTCTGTTTCCACACTTGTTTTATTATTCTCTACAAGCAAAAAAGTAACTGTATTTACCCTAAATCGCCCTAGTAATAACACAAAAACATTAGGTGTACAGTTTAAGATAATAAAAAGCAGAAGTTCAATTTCAAAAGTGCGTATTTTTTTCTGAAGAGGTTGCAAAAGGGTCAAAGATCAAAATCTTATCCAAAAGGAAAGTGAGGTATCCGATTCACCAACCAGGACAAAACATTTCTGCATGAAATTTCGAGGTACAAAGGTCAAAATGACTAAAGTAGTATTTGCCGGCTACTGCACAAACAACCGTCACTTATGCTTGATCCATAAAACTTATTGAACTGCCATTGGAACCGGGAGTTTTGTTATTGTGTGAAAGCTTGATTGCTGCGCTACATTGAATCGTTTGCTCAATCTTTTTTTTGGTACTGCTTTTGGTTTTTTTATGGCCAAAACTTCTAACTCGTGATGTCTCTAAAATCTTGATTAATGCTAGTTTTTGGCCAGCTGATGGTTACTTGAATCAAATGAGTTTTTAAAAATACTGAATAACCTAAAGGTTGTATAATTTCTTCAGTTAATACATGTTTTATAATCATAAATTACTATTGATTTTTAAAACTAAAATCTCGTGTTTGTGACGTCATAATGTAGCGATTTCATTCTTGCGTAGTAATCGAGCTTAAGAGCAGCAAACAATGTTCAACTGTGACCATAAAATGATTGATCAAAATATTTATGAGATAATGGTAATAAGTTGTTGATATGACAATCAGGAAAATCTGATTTTGAAACACCTGCCGGTAAAATGAATGAATTCCATGCTCCTTGAAGAAAATAAAGCGAGCTTCTTCATACAGGACCCCACTAGCTGTAGCCGTACTCCGCAATGTGGGAACAATCATCACTTAGTGCGTTTAAGTGATATGTCACTATTGGAAGGTCATTAGTTCTGGTTAGTTGTGCACTACTAAATGCACTCAGCGATTGTCATCGTTTGGGTAAAGTACTTCAGACGCTGCCTGCCAGTTGCATTGACTAAGTTGGTCTGAAAACAACCTGTCTTACGTTTCGTGTCCTAATTCTTCGTTAAATTGGAGTTGATTATACTGGTTGTTTATAGAGTCCTGAACGTGTTTTTGTATAACTAATATACCCATCGTGTTTACGCTTTTTTTTTTGCAGTATGACAAAATACGACGTAAAAGAATATCTTGACAAAATTTACAATGTGAAAGTTTTAAACGTGAGATTAAGTGTGGTAAATTACGTCCGTTATCGAGCGCCGGTACCTTATAGGTATGGAGAGCGTGTCCATAAATGGAAGTTTTTTGATCCTTGGAAGATAGCACATGTTTTTTTGGTGAGTTCAATATTTTTTTTAACATCAAATCAACTCCAAGTGCTCAAAGCAAATATACTTTTGTAAAGCGCGGGTTATAGAACTGCTTGCCTCATTCATCTCAAAGTTGATTGCTTAGTATAGCAACACCCTTTGATGCATATACTAAGTTTGGCAAACATCAGGTACACTTTTCTGACAAACCTAGGATTGATAGCATTAAATTTACACTTAGGTAAAGGTGTTGCGTCATGAATGCACCTTGGTATGTGTCAAAATTGAGAAAAATAACTTTCACTTTGAACCGCTACGTTTTCTGAAATTTGAAAAGAACACTGCCTTGTGAAGGAAACTAAAATGCAGGAGGCGTAGCATGTTCTAGATATCAAAGTGCTGTTGATTGCTCTAGGATTGCTGGTTAAGAATAATCAAATTAGCAAGTCTTGTCTCGACGCTGGTACTCCAAAATCCCCAATTTCTGAACGGTTGTCGTTTCTGTCTTAGTGGCGTCATTGACAGAAGGCGTTAGTGTTGTGTCTCCCACTGCTAACCTAAACGTATATAAAGCTAGAAAAGCCGTTTCGTGTCAGTGTGCGCGTCGCCTAATGCACTCAATGTTGCCGAGTGTTCAAGTAGCGAGTTATGCCTAGTTGCCAGGTAACCTGATCCTGGCAGGTGGAATAATAAATGCAAGCTAAACCTATGGCGCATTCATGTCATTTTCGTGCTACTTTTGTTATCGAAATGCGCTAACTAGTAAGCGCACTAACAAACCCATATAATATACCCAGTAGTATGCTTGTTAGTGTGGTATTTGGCGTCGAAAAAAGTCAACTTTTTACGTTCTTTTTTCCACGTTTTGGCAGGCTAAGGCTGGTTTCCATTTGGCGTAAACTGCAGGCGTAGCGCGAAAAATTCTTGGGTTTGTTTCTCTATTTTGTTTTATGCGCGCAGCGAGCCGGCGTAGTTTAACTGCGTATTAAATTGAAAAAATTGTCATACACCTATTTATGTTTTATGACGTAGCCTGATGAACAAACGTTTGAATTTCCGAACCCTTTGAAAAATGAAAAGGAAGATGAAAACGAAAAAACTCTTATAGAACAGCTAGAAGAGCAGCAGAAAGCTTTGGAAGAACTGCGAAGTGAAGCTGGAAAAAGCGATAAATCAAAACTGTTTTTAGAAAACCGTTGGTTCTAGTAGCGATTAATATGTTTTAACTTGGATTTTTTTTATTTGTGAATCATTTCTTGATGCACGTTATCGTGCTTACATTAAATAGTAATATTTGTAAACAGTTTTATTGAAAGGTACTTAGGCAGCATCTTGCAGTGTAGTCTTCTTTTAAAGGTTTAAAATTCTTTTTCCACGCAACTTTATTGTAAATTTTCACACCTAATCATCTTGCTTTTTTCTGAAAAAGGCCAAAGAATTGCAAATTTTGGAAAGCATGCAGAAAATTAGAGGCGAGCAGTTTGGCAAAATCTTTTTTGCTGCCGGTGCCGCTACTTATCAGTGGAAGCCGTGAGAAACCGCACTGCTTTGAAGGGCTTGAGTGGTCATTTTTCACCGGTCATGTTATCATATCTTCAACTATTGATGAGGTATCTCGCTTAGACGTAATTAGTAGTAGAAAGACCAGGAGAGATGTTTTTTCTGCTATTCGTTTCACAATAACAAAAACGGAAGTAAACAAAACTCAGTTTTAAGCAATCGTGCTGCACAAAAGATGAAATCCACAAAAACGTTCAACAGTTTTTACACTTCACAACTAGGTTTTTCTGCTGCATGTTTTCCACGACATATTCGTCTGCGAGTTTGGCAGGAGTAGCTGGACTTATTTCGACAGCAATCAAACTGGCACTCTATTTTTTTCATTTCTTGGCTTGCGTAGTTGCTACCGCTGTCGTAGATAGCTTTCGGTTGGTTTCTACCTGGAGGGGCTGTTATCGTTTCAGCTTTTGGCAGGCAAAGTTCTTCATTGCTTTCTCGAAAACTTCGATTTCGTTGTGAAGCAGAGAAATATGCATGCACAGTTAAGGATATTGAAGAATACAGCAACGGGCCATCGCAGTTTTGTATTTTAGCTCTTATAGTACGATAGATTAAGACCATCAAACCAAAGGCCAAGATTTGTTGTTGTTGGTTGCCCGACCCCTTCCGAGGGATAGGGGCATGGCGGAAGACCATGGAGCCCCAAAAGCCGGGCAACTCCCCAGGATCTGGACCAGAGCGGCGCAAAGAGTCCGTAGCTGGACAGTGCAGAATGAGATGAGAGGTGTCCACAGGCGCTGCAGGAAGAATTCTCGATTCGCCAATCCTAGAAAGATAAGAACCTAAAAGAAGGCTGTGTCCGTTGCAGCGAAGACGAGAGTGGACACAGGGAGCACAAGTTCCTCGGTGGAAATTGAGGGAACCTGTGTGTCAAAGAATTTGGATGAGACAGTACGCCTCCAGTCCGAGAAAAGACGAGAGATAAGAGGAGAGACTACAAGCGATTGCGGAGGGCGCAAGTAGCGCTCCCCGTCTGGCCTGCTCATCAGCCGCGTCGTTCCCCGGGAGAAACGGGTGTCCGGGGACCCATTGTAGTCTGATAGAACAGGAGAAGAGATTGAACAGTTTTTGCCAGATCTGCCACAGAGTTTGAGATAAGAGGAGAGGACAGAACGAGAGTCAGATAGTAGGAGAAGAGAAATGGCAGACTTGTTGGTGCTGCCGAGACCAGCAAAGAGCGTGCAGAATGGCGCAGGCTTCAGCCGAAAACTTGAACATACTGGGCCTGCTGAAAAGGAAAGAGTCGCCTCACTGCCACAGAGAAAGCAGTTGGCAAGTTCGTCGGAGCCGCCCTTGCCAAAAACAAAAGGAACAAAGCCGTCTGTCCAGAGTATCAGATCATAAGGGGGGAGAGAGTCAAGGTGGGCGAGAGCCACACCTTGGCGAGAGAGAAGAGGATCAGAGCGAGAGCATGGAGAGGGAAGGGTGGGCTCCAGGGTGAAGGAAGGCAGATTCCAGGGAGGGCACGCAAGAAGAGCCTCCCTAAGAGAAGTAGATGAAAGCATGAGTGGGTGAGTCGACGCAAAAGCTCTCCTGGACGATCTGCAAAGTCTTGGTTTCACTCCTAGTCTGACCAAACCTGAAATAGGAAAGGAGGTTGGGAGACGAAGAGCCCGCTCATAAGATAGAGAGTGAAATGAATCAGGTGACTCGTAGGGGAGGTAGAGAAGCCTCGGAGAGAAGAAGTGGGATAGGGGACGACGAGAGGCAGCCGGTGATGGCGCGACTGGTTGCTCGGTGAAGGCGTTCCAATTTGGTGAAATTGGTAACGCTTAGGAAAGGATACCATCCGGGTGAAGCGTAAGTGAGAAGGGACCGAAGAAAAGATTTATACAGAAGAGAGAGGGACTCCTTAGAGGGCCCCATGATGAAGCAGAGATGCAGCGTAAGGCCTTGAGACGTGGGAAGAACTTGGCCTTCACCGAAGATACATGCTTAGAAAAAGAAAGAGTGCGGTCGAAGGTGACCCCAAGAAAAGTTGGAGTGGGATTGAAACGGAAGCGGGAGCCGAGTAAGAGGAGATTAGGCTGGAGGTTAGCTTGGTGGGGATCCACTGAGAAGATGAAGGCTTCACATTTTCTCGGATTGAGAGGAAAACACCAGCGCTTCAATCGAATCAGAGCTCCTTGTATGGCCTCCACCGCAGTGGGGACCGAGGGGGTGGAAAACCAAATGACCAGATTGTCATCGTAAAGAGAGCAGCTGACGGAAGAAGGAAAAGAGGCCAAAAGATCATTAATGAAGAGAGAGTAAAGTACAGGACAAGAACAGATCCTTGCGGAACACCTCGAAAGGAACGACTTTTGTGATTTTGGTAAACCACGCAAGTGCGCCTATCAGAAAGGAAAGATTGAGTCCAACAAGGAAAGCAAGAAGGCAGGCCAGCCGAAATGAGTTTGTGGAAAAAAAGCGGAATGCCAGACAGAGTCAAAAGCTTTCGAGAAATCGATAGTAGAGAGAATCGTCCGAGAGCCCGGCCTGGGTTTGTTAAACCCATCCGAAATGGACTGAGAAAGGTACAGAATTTGATCAAGAGTAGACATCCAGGGCGGGAACTGGCCTAGCGGGGAGAGAGAATGGAATTAGACTCCAGAAAGAAGAGTAGACTGGATAGAATGATGCGTTTAAACAGCTTTGATACGCAGAAGGTGAGAGAGATAGGCCGGAAGGAAGCAGGAAAGTCAAGAGGCTTTCCCATCTTGTGAATGTCACTAATAGAAGATGTCTTCCAGATGGAAGGAAAGGAATGCGAAATCCAGGAAAGATTGAAGATGTGAGGAAGATATTCCATGCCAGAGCGAGGAAGATGCTTAACATAGGATAGCCAACTTTGTCTGGGCCAGTGACAGTGGACGAGAATAGGTTGGAGGCAGCCGCAAGGAATTCAGCAGGGGAGAAGGGGGAGCAGAAGGACGAGTGAGACTCCACAGGGCATGTGACTCGGTGGAGCTCAGAAAGGTAGCCTCTGGCTCTGCTACGCAGAGCCTTTGGCTGAGAAACGGAAAAGTGGGATCTCCGGTAATCGGCGAAGACCGAAGCCGATTCCCTGGGAGAAGAACAGTTGGGGAAGTTAGGAGAGGAGGAAGACGAAGAAGGAGAGCCAGCGATAGAGCGAAGAAGAGAGTGTACAGATTTAGAATTAGATTTAGGTGAAAGAGAAGAGCAAGTCGTCTGCCATGCCTCAGCCTTGGCCTTGGTGATGATTGACGAGGCGCGTCGAGAAGTGGAGATTCAAGCCTGGTGATCTTCATCACTTCTGTTTGCGGCAGCGAAAGCCTTGCGTCTTTCACTAACTACACTTTTCACCTCAGCAGACCACCAGGCTTTAGGATGGCGTTTGATGCGGCCAAAAGGAATGAAAGATTTGGCCGGCCGCATTCAGTGCCAGAGAGGTAAAGAGAGCAGCTGCAGAAGAAAGAGAAAGAGACGAGTATTCCTCTCCAGACGGACAGTGAGAGTGAAAGTAGGAGGCAAAGCAATCCCAGCGAACTTTCTGAAAGTTGAAGGAAGGGGAACGATCGTTGGGGCGATAGGCTGGGAAGAGAAGGACGGATAGAAAAATTGGTAGGTGGTCAGCACCCAGGTCCTGAAGCACCTTCCAGGAGCAAGAAAAGGCAAGAGAAGAGGGGGCAAAGGAGATGTCAGGAGAGGAGCGATGGAGAAGGGTGGGTGTGTCAGGGTCATTGAGGGGGAGGAGGTCAGAAGAGATGACCCAGTCGAATACTTCCTCCCCGCGGGGGTCCCAGAGGGGGTGATGGCAATTGAAGTCTCCCAGAATGAAGAGATTTCTGGAGGAGGGAAAATGGAGAAAGAAAAGGAGTCAGTTCTGCCATCTGTCGAAGAGGAGCGAATAAGGGGGGGGGGCGTACACATTTAGAAATGACACCAAGGAGGAGTTGTTAAGAGAGATGTTGACCCCTACATAATCAGAGTAGGGATCAAGCGAAGAAAGAGAGGAGGTAGAAAGTTCAGAAAAGGATAGGCCCTGCTTGACGAAAATGACGACGCCGCCGCTGGCATGCGTGGTATCACGAGAGAGAATGCCAGACCGGGAGTGGGTGCGATCAGAACGCAGAGCAGGAAATCCGGAAAGAGAAAAATGAGTTATAATTGGATTCCTGGATGCAGATAAGGTGAGCAGAATGGGACGAGAGAAAGTGAAGTAGCTCAGTGCTCCTGGCTCGGAGACTTCCAGCATTCCATTGAAGAACCCTGAGAGAGTCAGTGGGGGAGGAGGCAAGAGGCGCAGAAGGACAGCCAGGAGCAAGGGACGCTGGTGAGGGAGAAGATATAAAATGGGCAGATGGGGGATAGGAGGTTTGAAGACGAGAGTGAGGCGAGAGTGCAGCATTAGCAGAGGGGGCCAGATTGTACAGTGGAGGTATACATGTCCGAGGAGGGAGTCACAGTGTTACGGCAGGGAGCAGCTCCAAGAGTGAGAGCTGCCAAAAACTCTGAATTTGGAGAGGGAAAGTTGTGAGCATCTTAGATGGACCCATTTGGAGCAAG